>OW285235.1:75133181-75444113 GCA_935421215.2 Melolontha melolontha
TCATTCTCGCTTCCTGTTTCCGCAGGATCTTCGAAACAAACACCAGTTCAATATGAAAAGGACCTATCTGTTACTCGTCAGTTACCTGCTGCATTAACCCAGGAAAGACTGGTCAATATGACGAACTGTCACAATATTAATTTGAATATTAACGTTAATTACCATTCTAATTAATTATATTTTTCAATAAAATATCCCTTAAATTCGTTTGTTTTTGATTTAATCGTTCCGGGAGTTTCGTCAATATTTAATCCCGGAGGGATTAAATGTGACACTATAGTACCTGTCACAAGGGAGTGAAGTTGTCACTTTAGGCCCGGAAGTACGAAAAATATATAATTTCATTAAAAAAAACAAGCAAACTATGTAGTACAGCTGCGAGGTCGTCAATGTCATTCTTTGACAAAATGTAAGTTGGTGTATTGTGAAACAGTCGTAATGGTAATAATCTATAATTTAATCTATCACGTGTTAATAAAATTTGCGGAACTTTTTAGTCCTAGACGAGATGCTACCGTAGCTTCAGAGAGTAGGTACAGTTTCTACTAAGGAAATAATCATTACTTTATTAAAATAGGATATTGACACCATATTAAAAATAATTCAAAAAACGACTTTGACAAACTGCAAATTTATATTGACATTTCATTGACAATGGATATAATCAATAGAGACCGGACACGAGAGGTTGATGACTCACGAGCGTACTATTGAACATTTATATAAGTAGATGTCAATTTACCAGTTCTGGACCAGTAGGTTTTGTTCTAAATAAAATTTTGTTTTTAAGGTTCCACAATTCACCGACCCATGGAGGCCCCATTTTTGGGTTCCCTTAATAATAACAAAATCTAACTAATTTGTCGCAAACTATGTATGTGTCATATTTTGCAATCCCTTGGGTAATATTAAATTTTAAACCTCTAAAATTGTTCTTGACCACGAAATTGTGAACCTCTAAGAATAGCTATATTTTCTAGTTTTATTGCTGTTTTACTAATTTCTATCACTAATTTATTCATGAAAAATCATTAATAAATATTGTTTGTTTACCAATTTTTTGAGGGTGGTCCTCAAGTCCAGAGGGTATCTGCTATAGACCCCTTCAAATATTCAAAACTTATTTTATCATCATCAACATGTCTTTGTTAACATGTATATAGAACGTAACGTCAAACGTAAAGGTGAACACTGAACGTAACGTAAACACAAAAAACGTAATAATTCTAATAATATAATGTCCAGTGTCAAAATTATAAATGTGTGTTAATAAACAAATTCCAATAAATGTTAATTATCCAGATCAATTGTTTACTATATTTAATTTTTCTTTCGACAAAAAATATTCTACAGAAAATAAATTAGTTACATAATTATTTTAAATATAAATAAATTGGTATGGATTCTGATAAAAGTTATTTGAAGGAAATTAAATCACTTAATAATGATCCGATGAAGTACATAAATTCATACAATTCGTTACCTAAACTACCAATAAATAAAATTATACTCATTACAAACCTATCAAAATTCGATAACATTTTAACAAATTCATTTGACTATATAGTATTTGTAAAAAATAAGAAATATAAAATAAGTAGAAACTATATAGATACAATGGATATGTTGTTTAATTATATCATTAGCTATCAAATGATGAAAAAAGAAAAGTTCTTTCCAATAAAAGTTATTGTTGATAAAAATTATAATTTTGTTTCCATACAATGATTATTAAGTTTTTAAATTTGTTTATGTACCTAAATTATAAAAACCATACAAATCCTAGACCAAATATTATAAATTACATTTTTCTATTTTGCGTTCGAAATGAACTCATTATGAAACCCAAAACAGTATCGAAATGAGCTTCATTTCGATACGCTTTTTTTCTTTTTTCAATGTTGGCGTTGTTCGAATACAGAAATAAATATCATTGCTGTCATTTGATTTTAAGAATTTATGTACATTTGACAGATATGATATATGTCCGTATTTTATACAAACAACGTATATTGTATACAATTGACAACAACATATATATGTTTCTATGTCACTCATGTTTATATTCTTAAATGAAATATCAAGTAATGTTAACGAAAATTAATAAATAATATGTAATATAATATACTTCGCGGATAGCAAGATTTAAATTTGAAAATGTCAAGTATCAATGTGACCAACTGCATGCTTTATATAAAAATTAAACTCTGAACTTTCAAATTAAATAATTCCAATTTAAGCAATTTATTAATGTAAAAAACGCAAAATAGAAAAAATAGTATAAAAAACTCGTTTCATAAGGCCTTTTGCCGCACTCGCTCTTTAGAAAACTCGCCGCTATCGCGGCTCGTTTTCTAAACTGATCTCGTGCGGCAAAATGGTGCCTTATGAAACTTGTTTTTTAATATACTATTTATTAATTCAAAAATTTATATTGAATCGCAATTACATTTTGCATGTACATATAAATACGAATATTTTCTAAACAAAATAATTTTAAACGTACATAAAATATTTTATAGACCAAATAATTAAAAAGTACATGAACAAAAATGTTTCAATATAGTATGAAAAAAATTAAAATAGTTTGGTTTTCTAGAGGGCGCTGTATATCTATCTTACTCTGACATATACATTTCTATGATGTTTCAACGTCACTTATTAAGAAAAACATAACCACATAACCAAGCAGAAGAATACTCATAAAACGTTATAGTAAAAAGCTACAATCACTTTTTATATTGAAAAATATGAACAATTTATTGAAAACTTGGGTACAGATACAATCCGAACGAAGGCTAGCCATGGCAAGTAGAAAAAGAGTTAAAGCTTATTTAACAGTTAATAATACTTGTTTGGAAGTATTTTTAATTAATCATAAAAATCATATAGACGAACACACAATTCACATAGAACCAGTGGATAAAATAAATAACGACACGTATTTTGGAATATCAGACTCAAATGTGACCAGAATCGATCCTAAGGATGATGAGTTAAAAATTATAATAAATAGGGGGAATCTCCCTCAATTAAATTTGGCTTTACAGTCCAACATTGGATATAAAAAGGCGGTGAATATGTTAAAAGACATGATGAGGTAAATACGATGCTTTTTAATAGTTATTTCTATAAAAATTAAGTTCACTCAATATTAATGTTCGATTCTTTAAAGTTTATATTATTGTGTAACAAATGTTACTCTGTTACAGCAGACCGATTTTCATGTGGCCGGTTAGAAGTACCGGCCCCGAGATGCGCACGAATTCATAGGTAGGGGAACCTCTGGCATCCCTTATTATCACTTACTATGTCCCAATGCACGTCTCGCACAAAGTGTTTGCATTTCATTTTTCCGAATACTGTCTCTATCTAACACTGACCCTTACTTGACGCACGTACAAATTCTCCCACCGGCCACATGAAAATCGGTCTGCTCTACAGGGAGAGTTCTGAAGAGGAGGGGTAGATTTCTATATATTATACTGAAATAATTTTTTATACTACATATATTGAAATAAATTTATATTTTATACCAGAAAAGGAAGATATTTTAATTAACATTTATTTTACTAATATAAATGACTATTACAGTTAAAAAAGGCTCATCAATAATTCTACAAGATAAATAAAAAAAATAGTTGAAGGAGGTGAAATAAATGGTGGTTTCATAAACTTTTTAATTCCTATATTAGCTGCAGCAGCTGGGCCAGTTTTAGCAAACGTTTTAAATAAAGTTGTTGACAAGGTAAGTGGTAAGTCGTTAACATTAGAAATTCCTGGTCAACCTCCAATTCCTTTAAAGAAAACATTATCTCAAAAAGATAAAGATACAATAGAAAAAAATATTAGAGCCCTCATGAATATGAATAATAAAGATGATTCAGATTGTGAAGATGATGTACCATTATTATGTTTTGATAAAAGTAAACAAGTTGAAAATATTAATCCAACAGAAGAAATTAAAAAAATTATTAAATATACAAGATCCCCATTTACCATACCCATTTACCAAAGTCGAGTAATTCAAATATATCAATAACTAAATCAATAGCAAAATCATTAAAAAATATAATAAACAGGTACAAAAGATCAATGGACTGCGATAAATGATGCCAAAAATTATTATAAAATAAATTTAGCAACCGAATATTTAAATAGACTATCTAAAGAAAATATTTCCAAAAGAAAATTTGTGAAAGAGAAAAAAATATCACAAAAAACTTTAGATTTAGCATTAATATTAATTAAACAAGATCCAAAAATTAAATCAACTCAAATAAATCCTGATCGATCTATTGATCTCGCAGACTTGTCTGATACAACCCCAAGTTCTAATTCCCATATAAATTCTATTGGGGTTGGGTCGCATTCGTCCGCAAAAAAACGCAAAAGAATGCAAAGAGATCAAAGCACATCAGATGATCAAAATTTTGATGAGAATTTTAATAAGTCTGTAAAATCTTTATCTAGTAAATAATGTCATTGATTGATATTACAGATAAATATCAATTGAGAATTATACAAAATAAAATTAAAGTTGATTGCATTGAATTTAATAAATTATCTGATGGTTCAAAATCAAAAGCATCAGAACAATTATATACTGAAAACAGAATTTTAAAAGAATTAGGAATTGCTGCAGTTTACACAATTGAGAAAATAACATACATATAAAAATAATAAACACCACCAACCACAATTTATATCAGCAGAATTTTGGAATTTGTAATTATTATGAGTTACTATATAACTTTTTGGAATTATAAATTTTTCTGATAATGAATTACCAAATGAATCAAAGAAATTCACTAATTTATTAGTATTATCTACATACATAGCAACCCAATGTGTTCCAGTATTCCAATCTAATATTGGTGAATGTTTTTTCTATATATGTTCGATGTGGCATTGATATGTATAATTGGGTAACAGTAACTTGGTATTTATGTATATAATAATTTACTTTTGACTTAATAAATGAATAACATTTAATAAAAATGCATTAGAATTAAGTAACAAATCACTACCATAGATATATATCTGTATTACAAATAATTTCTTAAGTTGAAATTTATGCTATTATTAACGATTTTTTTAAATAAATAATTGATTAAAACTCCTTTTATTTAATGCCTTACAACATGGATTATTTATTTATTATTTTTTTTTATTATTATTATTTATTTATAATTATCACTTATAACGTCTGTTTTTTTAGCACCATCTGCTCCAGCATTTTTATATGCTTTATAAATAACATCTGTATTCCTAATATTATTCTTATATTCATTTTCAGTATTTCTACCAACTGCTTTCAATCTGTTTTTATATTCTCTAAAGGATTTGTAATCGCATAATTTTGTTGGAAAACAAATACAGTAGACGCCCTCTTAACCGACTATCCTTTAACCGACCGTCGGCTTAACCGACCCTTTCCTAGAAGACATTTAGATTTCATTTCCGTTGCCGACTACAAGTCACCAACCAGATGTACCTTTACCACTAATGAGTCAGACGAACTCTCGCTGCCGCATTAGAGTCTATACATCGTAGTTTTTGTGCGTGTTACAAACTTAACCATACTGTTGTAGTGAACTCTTCAAAATGAGTGGAATAAAACGAAAACGTGTTGTAGTGTCAATGAAAGGCAAGTTAAATGCCATTGAGCGGCTTGAAAAAGGTCATTCTGTAAAATCAATTAGTGACGAATTCGGTGTTGGAGTGACAACCGTAAAAGACTGGCGCCGAAACAAGAAATCCATTCAAGATTATTGCACTCAAATCGAGTCTGATAAAGATCTCTCGAGTATATGTACTTTAAAGAAACCTATCAATGAACAGGTAGACGATGCGTTATGGTTATGGTTTATGCAAGAGCGTCGCAAAGGTACGCCTATAAGTGGTCCGATTTTAAAAGAAAAGGCTGAGATACTGCATGTCAAGTTTGAGAATGGAGGAAATTTTTGTGCGAGCGATGGCTGGTTGGCACGCTGGAAGAAACGTCACGATGTACATGTTTTAAGTGTGTGCGGTGAAAACTGTCAGCTGATCCAATTGCAGCAGACGAATGGAAAAATAAAGTACAAAAACTAATTAAAGAGGAAGAATTACTGCCCGAACAGGTCTACAATATGGATGAGACCGGACTAAATTTTAAGCGATTGCCTGTAAAAACATTTGCTGCCAGTAATGAGAAATCAGCTGCTGGATTCAAAATGAACAAAGAGAGAATTACTATTGCTGTTTGTTGTAATGCCTCTGGAACTCATAAAGTCGTAATCGGAAAGGCTAAGAAACCTCGAGCATTCAAAAACGTTAACGTTTCTTCACTTCCAGTATGCTATAAAAATCAAAGAGCAGCGTGGATGGACGCGTACGTGTTTAAAGATTGGTTTATCAATGAATTTTGTCCTAATGTCGCAAAACATTTAACAAGCTTGAAGTTGCCAGTCAAGGCAATTTTGGTGTTGGATAATGCACCAACACATCCTGAAAACATTCAGAGTGAAAAGGAGCCTGGAATAAAATGTCTTTTTCTTCCACCAAATGTAACAAGTATCATCCAACCAATGGATCAAGGAGTGATCGAATGTCTTAAGAGGCGCTACAGGAAAAAAATACTTCCAGAAATCTTGGCTAAAATGGAGTTAGAGAACAAAGGCCTAATCGATGCTTTGAAAGGCATAAACATAAAAGACGTTATTTTGATGGTGGCAAAAGCTTTTAATGAAATACAAAGTTCAACATTCGCAAAATCTTGGAGAAAAGCATGGCCTAACATAGACAAATGATTGATTCCAGTTCTAATCCTGATGAAACCCTTTTGGACCAGCCAGATGACATTGCATCTTTGTTGAACGACTTGCAACTCCCTGAATTGAATGATATTCGACTGCAGGATTGTCAAGAATGGGTTGTTGGAGCTGATGATGACTTTACCAATGAACATTTGACAGATGAAGAAATCGTACAGGCTGTTTTGAACGAAAATCAAGAAGACGAGGAGGTTGAAATTGAAGAAGAATAAGGCAACACTGTTAGTCATGCTGATGCGAGAATTGCTCTACAACTGGCTGCAGCGTACATTGAGCAACAAAATGCATCAACAGCGGTAGATGTAATGTTAATTAAAAAGTGGCGTGACTACGCATAAGAAAACAATGGAACACAAAAAACAAAAGAAAATCACAAATTTTTTTCTAGTACATACGTACATGTGTTATTTGCAATATTAATTGTCATGTGAGTGATTGTTAATTATATACATATGTATATGTATGTACTACTTTCTTGTTTATAGATCGTAAAATATATCTCTTAATAGAAATACATAATGTCAACTTAGGTTTTTTTTCTTTCTGGGAGTGGTTTTAACTAGTGATGGATTGTTTCGAAGCTAACTGCTAGTTTTTGCCGATTTTCGGTTATCCGACCTATGGCCCGGTCCCGTCATGGTCGGTTAAGAGAGCTTCTACTGTACCATTTTTATTAATAGTATAAAATCCAGTTTTACTGTAATTCTTTAGACATTCATTAATTGTTTTATCATCAAGAGTAATATAATTTTCTAAATCATTTATTATACTCTTATGAATAATTATTTCACTATAACTTGATTTCATTCCAGCTGGTATAAATGTACCAGTTTGTTGAATATACCTATATTACATGCTGTTGTCTATGTCTTCCTTCTGTGAATAATTTTTCTGCTAAATCTGTTATACCATTTTTCTTATGTGCATCGTCAAATATATTAAGACTGTGTGCTCTCAATTCATTTGGAATACTATCTTTTTCGTATCTATATATTTTAAAATAAATAAAAGATTCTTTTCATAATTCTTTAATTACTTGAATATCTTTTTCGAATTCATTTCCATTAGGTAAAAAATAATTTATTTCTGAAATTGATTTCCTTTCCATACCAAATATTATTTCTTGAGCAATTGTTGATTTACCAGATCCTGATGGGCCTATAATTATTATTCTTTTTGTTTGTGATAATAATTCACCACCCATTTTTCTTTCAATTAATGATCTCAGTTCAAAATTTATATTATCGTTATTATTAAATAACTTTTTCTTTGGTCGACCACTATTAGACATAATTAGTATTTATTAATGATTAAACGTCTGCAACTGAGAAGCAAAGCGTTGAACACGGAGTGATAAATCGCGACATGGAATTAAATGTAATAAAAAATATATTATAATAAATATGAGTATTGTTAGTGTTAAGTATTATACACATTTACCAAAGTCGAATAATTCAAATATATCAATAAATAAATCAATAGCAAAATCATTAAAAAGTATAATAAATAAAAAAGATCAATGGACTGCAATAAATGAGGCAAAAAAATATTATAAACTAAATTTAGCAACCGAATATTTAAATAGACTATCTAAAGAAAATATTTCCAAAAGAAAATTTGTGAAAGAGAAAAAAATATCACAAAAAACTTTAGATTCAGCATTAATATTAATTAAACAAGATCCAAAAATTAAATCAACTCAACGATCTATTGATCTCGCAGACGGAGTGACGAATCGCGACTTATCGCCTGATACAACCACAAGTTTTAATTCCCATATAAATTCTATTGGGGTTGGGTCGCATTCGTCCGCAGTTGTCCGCAAAAAAACGCAAAAGAATGCAAAGAGATCAAAAGATGATCAAAGCATATCAGATGATCAAAACTTTGAAGAAAATTTTAATAAGTCTGTAAAATCTTTATCTAGTAAATAATGTCATTGATTGATATTACAGATAAAAATCAATTGAGAATTATACAAAATAAAATTAAAGTTGATTGCATTGAATTTAATAAATTATCTGTTGGTTCAAAATCAAAAGCATCAGAACAATTATATACCGAAAATAGAATTTTAAAAGAATTGGGAGTTGCAGCAGTTGATACAATTGAGAAAATGGATGAAGAAATTTAATATAAAGATAATAAAATTAATGTGCTAGAAAAAGAATTAAAAGATGTAAATCATTATGATGAAGATAAAATTAATAATTTATTAAATAAGCAACCAATCATTAGATATGTTGACAGACAAAGAGCAAAAAGACGTTTGTCAAATACTCTTTCAATCACCAATAAATGATTACAAATGAATTATTGAATGATGCAGGTTTAAAAATTAATCAATTGTATATGGAAAATAAAAAAATTAAATGGTTATTTATAACAAGCTTACTAATTTTTATAATTTTAGAAATATGAGATATGATTGTTGATTATTTGATTTTTAATATTCTAAAACTATCCTTTTTTATCTTACTTTTTGTATATTACTTGTTAATGTAATTACTTAATCTCATTCTGTAATATTTTAATTCTTTTACATATCCTTCTAGTTCTTCTCTAATCTCTGGTTTCTTTTCTAGTTTTGATATTGATAATTTTATATTTGTTTTATAACAATTTTCTAATACTGTTTTATAATTTTTTAATTCCTTTATTATTGGTTTAAATTTATTATATTTATACGATTTTAATTCTTCAATCAATTTTTTATTTTCATCTACTGTAATAATGTCATCATTTAAAATTCTTTTCAAAATATTTGAATTTTGTAATTTTATAGAATCTATTATATTTAATTCGGCTTTGATGTATCACAAATACCTATATGGTGCAGATGGTAAATCAATACTAAAATATTCAGCCAGATTATAATTTGAATTTTCATTGATTATAATATTTTTATAAATTATTACATTTTTATTTATATCACCAGCATAACCATTATTTACAATTCCATTTTTATTATATATTGTATAATACTCATTTGAAAATAAATTTACCAAGTAATTACAATAATTTACTTCATTTCCAATTAGTATATTTAGAATATTTTTATTTATATTAATTTTAACAAGACAAACATTTCCATATACATATACATGTTCCTTGAAAACATTTATTTGCTTGTTAACATGAAATATGGAATATAAATTTTGAACATCTAGTCTAGAATATAAATTATTATAATTTGAATATTTTATTTGATTGTTATTATCATTATTGAATATTAATATATGATAAACACTATTTAGTAAGTTTTCATTAAAATTTATATCATAAAAAATTATTTTTAGTTCATTCATTTATTCCATTAATTAAACATCTTTTACTTGTGTAATAACAAGAATCTTGATATCATTAGAAATAAAACCTTCATTCAATGTAATTTTTAATATTAATCCTTGTGTTTGAATTAATCCATAAATAGCAGCTGAATATATTCTAAAATTATTTACCCATTTATTTTTTGTTATTATGAACCATTAGTATTGTTTAGAAAATCATCGTAATGTTGTTGAATATATGGTTTTTATTTGTTAAGAATCCATTATTATTTGAGAATGGATATGTTTTTCCATTAGCAGTTATTTCATGATTTGTTGTATATACATCAGGATCTGGGTTAAATGATCCAGTTTTTTCATTATAAAAAACATAATAAAGATTACAAGCACAAGGAGATGATAAATTAATATTTATTGCTAATGTTGTCTTATTTGATAATACTTGTTCCATTAATGTTGAATATATTGTTTCTGGTAATGTATGTAATCTTTTATTAAGAATTAATGTTTTATCCTTCTTAGATAATTCAATTGCTTGCATATCCATTTGATAAGAGTTACATACAAATATTCCATTAACTTTAATACTTTCAGATAATTCATTAACTAATATTTGTGATTGAGAATAAAAATCAATTCTGAAAACAATTAATTCACAATGAACTATATTTGGTTGAGAAAATTTTGCCAACATATATTTCATTGGAATTCTAATATCAATTCCACCAACTGGAATTTCATCAATATTTTTATAATCATCTTCGTGATCTTCTATGTCATCCTTTCTTCTTCTAATGAATGAATTAATTAAGAAAAATGTACCAGCATAATCGATTGATTCTTCAATTATATCAGCATGATCTTTTTCTTTGAACACTCTTAATTTAACTGATATTCTATTTATAATTTCTTGAATATAATCTTTTGATAATTTAATTACTTTGTCAGTTGGATTATTTATTGATAAATATAAATTTACATGATCTAGTAAACATGTATTTGTTCCAAAATGAAATTCTCTGGTGATTGATGCAGATGATTTTAAAGAAATTTCAAATGAATCAGTATATTGTCTTAAAACATTTAATGAAGAAAATAATCCTTCTTTTGATAATAATGACATTTATATCTGAAAAATAGTTACACCTCATAAAATATGATTAGATCAATATATAACTCATTTTTAAAGTCTATGAGTTCATTATTATTTGTTAATGATAGTTCAATTATAAGATTATTTGAATTTATATTTTCAATAGCAATGTCAACATTCGTTATGGAGCCATGATTAATTATCCGCCATATAAAATTATTTTCACCCCTAATATTTTCCTTTAAAAGATTACATTTTAATTCTAAATAATCATTACAATTATAACACCTCCATCGTATATGTTTTAATATTAATCTTTTAATAATTTTATTATCAATTGTTTTCAAATGTTTCATGCATTTATTATTCCTAAAATCATTGATATTTATATTTACTAATCAAAGATAATACTGATTTTTTAAGTTCAGCATGTTCATCTGGAATGGAATTATAAATATCAATTAAATGATCAAAAGAATAATTTTTTGATTTAAAATAGTATATTAAAAAACGAGTTTCATAAGGCACCATTTTGCCGCACGAGATCAGTTTAGAAAACGAGCCGCTTGCGGCGAGTTTTCTAAAGAGCGAGTGCGGCAAAAGGCCTTATGAAACGAGTTTTTTATACTATTTTTTCTATTTTGCGTTTTTTACATTAATAAATTGCTGAAATTGGAATTATTTAATTTGAAAGTTCAGAGTTTAATTTTTATATAAAGCATGCAGTTGGTCACATTGATACTTGACATTTTCAAATTTAAATCTTGCTATCCGCGAAGTATATTATATTACATATTATTTATTAATTTTCGTTAACATTACTTGATATTTCATTTAAAAATATAAACATGAGTGACATAGAAACATATATATGTTGTTGACAATTGTATACAATATACGTTGTTTGTATAAAATACGGATATATATCATATCTGTCAAATGTACATAAATTCTTAAAATCAAATGACAGCAATGATATTTATTTCAGTATCCGAACAACGCCAACATTGAAAAATGAAAAAAAGTGTATCGAAATGGAGCTCATTTCGATACTGTTTTTGGTTTCATAATGAGTTCATTTCGAACGCAAAATAGAAAAAGATCTTTTATTTTTTAAACAAAGTCTCGTAATTTACCTAAATCAAATTTTATATTTTTTAAGAATGGAAATATGTAATCAGATATTATTCCTTCTCCAATTATATCATTCTTATTCGTTTGATTATATAATAATTCAAATAATTCTTTGATTATTCATTTATAAATATTTAATTTAACATGAGTTATAATGTTATTATAGATAGCAATAGTATAAACAATATTTTTATTATTATTCCAATATTTTATAAAATCATTAATACTTTTTATTCCCTTTTCCGTGAAAATAAATATTGGGCTAATTGTATCAAAATAAACTACTTCATATACTTCATCATCCTGATATTCTATTTGCATTTCGAAATCTAAGGATTTATTAAATGTTAGTAAATATGTAAATATATTTTTCATTTTATCAAATATAATTTGTAAATAATCCGGAGTTTCAATATATTCATTATTTAAATGAAAGTAAGAAATCGATTTACCTTTAGCTTCAATATTAGTTACTTTAAAATCTAAATCAGGATTATGTTTAAATTTATGATATTGTAATGACTCATCCGCTGACGCGAGATGCGTCATCCCTCTGGATGTTTTCGCGAGGCCTACGTGAAGGCTCTAGAAGGAGTATTCACCGATATAAAAGCCGCGTCGAAGAAGGGATGAACATTCATTGAATCCTACAGTCTCGCGAAGTACATAAATATAGTTACATAAATATAGAATACATAAATGTACTTATTGTTGTTAATAGTTAGTTATAGATTATTATACGTTTTAATATTAATATAGTGTGTGTGTCTAAAGTTATTGTTAGTTTTATTTAAGAACCCTAAAAGACAAACATTACAGTGGTATTCAGGTGTGGACTAATTAATAAATAATAAACTAAGTAGACAATTAAGTGTTAATTAAGTATTCGTTTAAATAAATATACAGTGCGGAAAGACGTTATTTTAAATATCGTGATGGCTAATAGAATGAAACTGACAGAATTAAAAGTGTCCGATTTGAAATGAGAATTAGAAGAGAGGGATGAGGATACAACTGGCAAAAAGTCAATCCTCCAGCAACGGCTTCGCAATGTGTTGATCCAAGAAGGCGAGGATCCAGAGGATTATGTCTTTCAAGTTCCAGGCGGAGATGCTGACGTGAATTCGCTGTTGACGAAAATGGAACAACGATTAATAGAGAATGCGCAAATTCAAATGCAACAAATGGAGCAGAAGAACCTGGAAACTTCTGGAAACTTAGCGAAAACTCTAGAACAAATGGAACAGAAGAATCTGGATAGTGCGAAAAATATGGAACAACGAATAATAGATGCACAAACTAAAATGGAGCAGAAAAGCCTGGAAACTTCTGGAAATTTAGCAAAAACTCTAGAACAAATGGAACAGAAGAATCTGGATAGTGCGAAAAATATGGAACAGCGTCTAATAGATTCGCAAGTAAAAATGCAACAAATGGAACAAACCTAGAAACCGCTAGAATCCTCGAGAAAAATCTGGAAAAGAAATTACTAGAAAATTCTAGAAACTTCGAAAAAAGTCTGGAACAAGTGGAGAAAGTTCTAGAACAGCGATTAGCGGAAAAATCAGAAGCGTTAAAAGAGGTTTTCATAGCTGTAGAAGAGAAAATTGGAGAACATTCTAGACTTTTAGAGGCAATAATGATTGAGATGAAATTACCCGCCACCACGAGTCATTCTGATCCCAAGCAGGTCAACGAAGAAGTTATACCGTGGCCCATCGAAATAAAAGAAGAATTTGTGACTATTTCAAAGACCAGAATCAAGCCACCAACCTTTGATGGAAAGACGTCATGGGCAACTTACCTGACGCAATTCGAAGCGGCCGCAGAAGCAAACGCATGGTCTTCTGCCGAGAAGGCGACTGCTTTAGTCATAGCATTGAGGGGTGATGCTAGTGATATTTTGCAGACATTGCCTCCTGAGGAACGTAAAGATTATTCTCAACTCATTAAACGCTTGGAGATGAGATATGGCCATGCGCATTTGGAGCAAGTATACCATACCCAACTGAAGAATCGATCACAGAAGAAAGGCGAGAATCTTCAGGAATTTGAGGCAGATATTGCTCGTCTAGTTCGACTTGCATATCCGATGGCACCAGATAATTTCATGGAACACCTAGCGGTCCAGACATTCATAGATGGTCTCCGGGATATTGATACGCAGCAAGCATTAAGGTTGGCAAGACCGAAAACCTTGATCGATGCTTTGGCACACGCGCTTGAGTTTGAGACTGCAAAGCAAGCCTCTCGGAACCATGCTCGTGTCTGCACTGTTGACAAGCAGGAAAATGAGGAGTTCATGGAGCAGGTGGTTAGTAGAGTTCTAAACCAGATCAAATCAAATAAAAGAGTACTGCGATGCTGGAATTGTGGAGAGATTGGTCACGTTCGGAGTAAATGTGGTAAGGTGACCAAGAAAGCATCGTCTGAGCAGCAGGAAAACTAAAGCGGGTCGATGAGCGAGGGCAATCATCGATCCAGCATCAGGAAGCCCCAAAGACGCCTGGCCAAGTCGCATCCCTGCAACATCAAACCAACGGCCTGTATGTGGACGCTGTTATGGAGAGAAAGACCTATGCTTGCTTGCTAGATACGGGATCGACGAAAACCATTGTACGACCCGATTTAATATCCAGGAATAAAGAATTACTTTCTAGCAAATGGAGACTAAGGACAGCTACTGGAGAAGCAGCTTCTGTGGAAGGTGAAGTAGATGTCAATTTTGTCATAGGACCAACATCAATCCGACATCGTGTTCTCGTAGCCGAGATAGAAGAACAGATAATCTTGGGATTAGACATCATGAACACCTACGGCTTCCAGTTAAACATGAAAGAAGGCACTTTAAAAATAAATAATGAGGAATTGTTTCTTCATGGGAAAAATTGTGGGAGTGTACAAGTAATTACTGCAGAGAATGTTGTTCTGGATGCAAGAAGTGAGACATTTTTGACGGCGTGTATGGAAGGTGATTATTTGGACGGAAATGTTACAATGTTGGAACCAAAGGCTGATGATGACGAGGTGGGCCGAGGAATAGTAGTTGCCAAAATGCTGGTTAAGACTCAGAAGACTGTACCGATAAGGGTAATGAATGTGAACCATTACCCTGTTTCATTGAAGAAGGGTACTATTCTGGGGTGGTGTTCGCCAGTGTCGGCCGTCGTTCATCGCATAGAGGCGAAGAAGAATGGATTCGTGCAGGTTCCTGAGAAATTGTCCAAGATAATCGACTCCGCCTGTCAAGGATTGAGCAAGAAGGAACAAAGTCAAGTTAAGGACCTAATCAAACATTATGAAGACGTCTTTGAAACTGAAACAGGTACGAAGGGAAGAACCAATATTGTAATGCACAAAATAAATACCAGCGATGCAAGTCCAATTCGACAAGGACCAAGGAGGTTACCTCTGGCAAAACGTGAGGAAGCCAAGCAAATTATACAAGATATGGAAGGCCAAGGAGTAATTGAACCATCGAATAGTCCATGGGCTTCACCAGTGGTCCTTGTCAGGAAGAAGGATGGATCTACCAGATTCTGTGTGGACTATCGTCGTTTGAATAGTGTGACCAAAAAGGACAGCTATCCTCTCCCAAGAATAGACGATACGCTAGACACCTTGGCAGGAGCAAAATGGTTCTCCACTCTCGACTTAAAGAGCGGTTATTGGCAAGTGGGAATGGATCCCAATGACAAAGAGAAGACTGCCTTCAGTTTAGGTACAGGACTCTGGCAATTTACAGTCATGCCATTTGGACTGTGTAACGCCCCAGCTACTTTTGAGCGACTCATGGACACTGTACTAAGGGGACTGTCTTGGAACACCTGCCTGGTATATCTCGATGATGTGATTGTGGTAGGGAAGACCTTTGAAGATCACCTGAAAAATTTGGAAGTAGTATTCCAGAGGTTGCGAGATGCCAACCTGAGATTAAGTCCAAAGAAGTGTCACCTTTTCCGCAAGGAGGTAAATTACCTTGGACATGTGGTTTCCGGAAAAGGAATTGCTGTGGATCCAGAAAAAGTAAAAGCTGTGGAAAAATGGCCGGTACCCAAAGACAAACATCAGCTAAGAAGCTTTTTGGGATTATGCACATATTATCGACGCTACGTTCCGGGATTCTCCAACATTGCAAAACCACTTACTCGCCTAACAGAAAATCGAGCATTCATTTGGAACAACGAATGCCAAGCGGCCTTCGAGTTATTAAAAGGTACGTTGATCAGTGCACCTGTTTTAAACTATCCACTGCCATCTGGGAGGTTTGTTTTGGATACGGATGCCAGTAACGTCGGGATTGGTGGCGTGCTCTCTCAAATCCAAGATGGACAAGAAAAGGTCATTGGATACTTCAGCAAGACCCTGTCCAAACCGGAGAGGAACTACTGCGTAACCAGAAGAGAACTATTGGCAGTAGTTAAGACCATTGAGCACTTTTACAAGTACCTGTATGGGCAGAAGTTCCTTATCCGCACTGATCATGCCGCCCTAAAGTGGCTCTGGGGGACATTTTGGAGTCCATAAAACACTGGAGAAGGTGCGCCAGAGATTTTACTGGGTGAATTGTTCACGAGATGTGAAAGAATGGTGCCGAAAGTGTGTAAATTGCGCTGGAAGCAATGGTCCCCAGAGGCGTCGACGTGCACCCATGCGGCAATACAATGTAGGAAGCCCATTTGAAAGGATCGCCATAGACGCCGCCGGTCCTTTTCCAGAAAGCGACAAAGGAAATAAATACATAATAGTGGTCATGGATTACTTTACCAAATGGGTTGAAGCATATGCTCTACCAAATCAAGAAGCTGGAACTGTAGCAGACGTGATTGTGAAGGAGTTCGTCAGCCGTTTTGGTGTACCCTTGGAACTTCATTCCGATCAAGGGCGAAATTTTGAGTCCAGTCTATTCGAAAAGATGTGTGGACTTTTGGGCATACGGAAGACGAGAACTCCCTTGCATCCACAATCAGATGGGATGGTAGAGCGAATGAACAAGACCATGATCAGACACTTATCCAAAGTGGTCTCCGAACACCAGAGAGATTGGGACGAACATTTACCATTATTTCTAATGGCGTATCGAGCCTTCGTTCAAGAGACAACAGGCCAATCACCAGCCAACGTGCTATTCGGGAGGGAACTCCGATTGCCCTGTGATTAAAGTTTGGGAGCAAGCCTGGTGATGATCTTGCCGGAGAAGATTATGTCAGCACGCTCAGACGACGACTAGATAATATCCATGAACAAGTCAAGACATAATATCCAAGATGCTAGTGACAGAATGAAAGAGAGCTATGACATCAACGCCGAAAAGAGTGGTTACCATGAAGGCGATCGGGTTTGGTTGTATAATCCACAACGTCGACGGGGCCTATCTCCAAAACTTCAAAAGAATTGGGAGGGGCCATACGAGGTGTTGAAGCGGATCAACGATGTAATATACCGCATCAGGCTAACACCTCACACTAAGCCAAGAGTCGTACATTTTAATCGATTAGCCCCATACTCTGGAGACAATGACGAAACCGTTGACTTGCGTCGATTGGATAGCCAATACCATGAACTAACCTTCGAAGACTTTATGCAAGAGTATTCTGGTTCGAGAAAAGCTCGATTTGGGGTAACCATCGAGAAACAGCAGGATTTGTTCACGGTGCCGCCAGACTACGCGCTTGCTCATTGCGTAGCCCGAGATCTACGAATGGCCAAAGGAATTGCCTGGGAGTTTAAAGAGAGATTTGGCAGAATCGAAAGGCTAAGGCAGCAGGGACCAGCAATTGGGAAGAGTCTCCAAATAATAAATGAAGGACAGCCCATATTTTATTTGGTCACGAAAGAACTGTCGAGCCTAAAGCCAACCTATCGAGCCTTATGGGAGGCCCTGACCCACTTACGCGAACAAATGTTACAGCAAGACATTCTGAAATTAGCAGTTCCAAAATTGGGTTGTGGATTGGACCGCCTGGACTGGAGAATTGTAAGGAGCATGTTGGAAGTAATCTTCCGACATACTGGTATGGAAATTCTGGTATGCAGTTACCAGCTTGAATATTCCTGTCCATCCAGGCAAGATAAGACCGTGGACTGTTATTTCGATATGACGTCGCAATGTAACAAAGGCCCTACCTGTCGATTTCGTCATCGTTTGAGGAGACCAAAGCATGACATGTTTCGGGACGAAACTTCATTTTTAAGAAGGGGGCAATGTAATGACTCATCCGCTGACGCGAGATGCGTCATCCCTCTGGATGTTTTCGCGAGGCCTACGTGAAGGCTCTAGAAGGAGTATTCACCGATATAAAAGCCGCGTCGAAGAAGGGATGAACATTCATTGAATCCTACAGTCTCGCGAAGTACATAAATATAGTTACATAAATATAGAATACATAAATGTACTTATTGTTGTTAATAGTTAGTTTTAGGTTATTATACGTTTTAATATTAATATAGTGTGTGTGTCTAAAGTTATTGTTAGTTTTATTTAAGAACCCTAAAAGACAAACATTACAATATGTTATTTGTCTCTCAGTAAAATATTTATTACAGATATTACATTTAATTTTATTTTGACGTTTTTTATTTTTCGTATATATATCATCATCATCATCATCAAAGGGGAATACATCTGCTGACATTTTGGTTTCATTGGATTTTCTTATTAGTTCTTTTTGTTTATCAATACATTCAAGTAAATCAGATTTTTTTCTATATTTTGATAAATTTTTAATTCCCATTGATTTTGCAATAGTTTGTAGTTCATACAAATACACTTATTATTAAAAAAAAATATTCCAGTAATATATTTATTCACAATTCAATATAATATAGACCAAATATGTTTCGACTAACTCATTCCGATTTGAAATATTAATAATTTTTTTATGTAATAAATAGATGGCGAATTTGAAAGAGCTTAGGACAATTGCCAGAAATCTAAATATTACTAAAATACATAAACTTAAAAAAGATCAGCTGATAGCAGCTATTAATAAAGTAAGACATGATAACCCCATTATTAAAACAATTAAACCTACATTAAAAAATTTAGAAAAAGTTTTAAGAAAAACATATACTGTTAAAGAATTCAATAACATAAAAAAAGAGCAGATAAATGATACTCTTGTAAGATTAATACAAGGTAATAAAAATTTATTATTGAAGATTACTGTAAAAGAATTAAAAAGATTAGCAAAGGGTAGAATTACAAAATACTATAATTTAAATAAAGAATCTTTAATAAATAGAAAGAATAAGTCAATTATATCCAGATTTATTAAATGATTATTATAAAAAAAATATAAATAAAGCTCTTAGAACAATATATTCGAGTGAAGATATTAAAAAAGCAAAAGAAGATGATTGGATAAATAAAATGAAAGATATTATAAAAGTAAGTCAACCTAATCAAATATTTGAAGATATACCTATCAATGAACAACCAATTAGATGTGATGAATGTGGAAAAATGATAACAAGGAAACGCCTTAATTTACATAAATCAAAACATGTTATAACGGATGATGTTTTCGAACTTGAAACCAGTTTTAAATTTAGAATAGTCACATATAGACATAATAACAATAACCCACAAATAGTTAATGAATATAGTTATATGGAGCATTTAAGGGAACGGGCTATTGGATTAATTAGTACTAAATGGTTGAATAAATATCATAACATAAAAATCAATTTAAATATGGATATACAATTTGTAGATGCAAGACATCTTGAAAATATGATGGATCAAGCAATACAGCTTAAAAATGTAGAACTATATGAGAGTGATAATTTAGAAGTATATTGGGATAATCAAAGAGAAATATTCACACAAAAGATAGTAGATTTTCAAAATAAGGAAGGATCATTTTGGGAAATGAATAATGTTCATAGTTTACTTATAAATATCAATAAATTTACTCCTTTAGGTGCTAGTTCATATATTGAACTGCCTGAGTGGATTAAGAACACAAAATCTTGTATAAATATAAAAAATAAAGATAACCAATGTTTTAAATGGAGTATATTATCTGCTTTACATCCTCAGAATAACCATGGTGAAAGAGTAAACCTATATCATAGATATGATCATGAACTCTTGTTTGATGATATTCAATTCCCAGTTAGAATACAAGATATAAAAAAGTTTGAATCACTAAATCAAATTAATGTTTATGTGTTTACAGAGGATGGTAATAAAATATATCCATTACTTACAAAAAATAAGAGATCATATGATAGATTTGTAGATTTATTATATTTCAAAGACGGTGATAATTCACATTATTGCTGGATTAAAAATCTTAGCAGATTATTTAACAAACAAATAAATTCTGATGGGCATAAGAAATTATTTTGTAGAGGATGTTTAAATTATGCAACAGATAGTGAAGAATGTTTAAATAATCATAAGTTAATATGTAATAAAACGGAAGTACTGTATTAAATACAAGTGCTCTAAATGTAATAAATATAAAACTAAAGATATAAATGAAATAGATAAACATATTAAAATATGTGGTGGAACTATGCTTATTATTCATTCAAATATAAAATTTAAACATTATCAAAAAATGGTTAAACACCCATATGTCATATATTCAGATTTTGAAGCTTTATTACTTTCAATTCAAGGATGTGATCCAAATCCTGAAGAATCATTCACTAGAAAGAAACAAATTCACAAACCCATTAGTTATGGATTTTATATTAAAAGCAGAAATGATGATATAGAAAACCCACTGCATATATATAGAAGTGAGGAAGATATTTCTAAACATTAACTAGAAGATATAATTAAATGGGGTAAAAAATTACATATATCACTAAAGAAAAATAAAAAAATGACAGATTTTAATAAAAATGAATTTAATGATGTAGAGCGCTGTTATGTGTGTGATTGTGAATTTACTGATAATAATAAAAAGGTTCAAGATCATGATCATTATACTGGCAGATACAGAGGTGCTGCATGTAATAACTGCAATTTAAAATTAAAACAGCCAATATTTATTCCTGTATTCTTCCACAACTTAAAAAATTATGACTGTCATCTATTTATAAAAAATTTAGGATTTTATAGTAATAATATAAAGGTTATTCCAAATAATAAAGAAAAATATATTTCATTTAGTATGATGGTACATATTTAATGAAGATGTTGGCCAAGTTTTTGAACTTAGATTTATAGATTCATTTAGTTTTCTAAATCAAAGTATTAATGAATTATCATCCAGTCTTGAAACAGATCAATTGAGGGAAGTAAATAAATATTTTACAAAATCTGATTTAGATATTCTATTTAGAAAATAAAATAGAAAAATAATAAGGAAAGGTATTTATCCCTATGAATATATGGATTCATATGATAAATTTGAAGAAACAAGACTGCCACATATTAAACATTTCTATTCCACATTAACTATAGAGCATTTATATCAAAGAGATTATAAACATGCTTTGAAAGTTTGGAAATATTTTAATATAAAAAATATTGGAGAATGGCATGATTTATATTTGAAAATGGATGTTTTATTATTAGCAGATGTATTTGAAAATTTATGTTTATTTATGTTTAGAAAAATTTGAATTAGATCCTGTTTGGTATTTTACAACTCCAGGACTTGCTTGGGATTGTATGTTGAAATATACTAAAGTGGAATTGGATTTATTACTTGATTATGAAATGTATATATTCTTTGAGAATGGTATTAGAGTTGGAATATCTCAATGTTCTAATAGATATGCTAATTCTAGTGATAATAATTCACAAACCAGTTATCTTGATGCTAATAATTTATATGGTTGGGCTATGTTTCAAAAAATGCCATACAAGAATTTTAAATGGATTTATGATATAAATCTTGATGAAATTTTGAATAGTGATAATGAAACAGGATATGTATTAGAAGTTGATTTATGTTGAATTTAGTTTTGTGTTGGTTCATGTAGATATGTTTTATTTATAATAAAACCACCATTTACTTTTATAACTTCTCTAATTCTAATGTTAACTTGTCAACCTCACAATGTATGCTTGCTTCTTGTTCTTGTTACCAACTGTAACTCTCCAAAACCCCTAAGGTTATGTTTACTTATATTCTAACATTCCCCTTTAAACATAACTTTACACAATGAAACATGTGTCTCTAGTATACAATACTAAACTTAAACAAACAAATACTTATACAACACTTAAATTTTTACAATGCTTTTGAAATACTTGTGTACTCAAACTCTTGGTGAAAATATCTGCCATTTGATCTGATGATTTTACATATTTTAGCTGAATTTCTCGCTTTAATATTTTGTCTTAATGTAATGATATTTTACATCTATATATTTAGTACGTTTCGTATTTTCTGCATTATTACTAATAGCTATAGCACTTTGATTATCCTCAAATAACACTACACTATCTTGATTAAATATTTGTAAGTCCACCATTAACTGCTTCAACCATATTGCTTCACAAGTTGCTGAAGTTAGCGCGATATACTCTGATTCTGTCGATGATAACGCCACTATAGTTTGTTTCTTAGATGACCATGATATTATGTTATCATTAAGTCTAAACACATACCCACTAGTTGACTTCCTATCTACTGGATCATTTCCAAAGTCTGCATCTGAAAATCCTTCTAAAACAAATTTGTCTCCATCGGGGTTGTTGCCATCTTACTGTCTGCCATATTATATTTCTGTAAAAGTATGTCTATATATGTCCTTTGGTTTAATTTAACTGTTCCTGTATCTTCATTCCATTCAATATTTATACCTAGAAAACAATGAACTTTGCCATAATTTGTCATTTCAAAACGATTGTTTAATTTTTGTTGTAACTTTTCTAGTTCATTCTCATTGGTTGCAGCTATCAATACATCGTCTACATATATTAAGATATAAATTCGATGCATTCCATTAATTTTTGTATATAAACAATTGTCATTGTCTGATCTTTTAAATCCTAGATCTAAAATAAATTCATTGAAGCATTCGTTCCATTTCTTTGGTGCTACTTTCAGCCCATAAATAGCTTTATTTAATTTGCAAACCATTTCATTACTTTGTTGATATCCAGGTTGTCCCATATAAACTGGTTTTTCATTTTCAATTTTTCCATTCAAAAATGCTGTTTTCACATCTAATTGTATTACATGTAGTCTTAATTGATTTGCTACTGTTAAAAACATTCTAATCGTTGGCATTTTAGCAACGGGTGCGTATATTTCTTCTTGCGTTGTATTTCCCCTTTGCATAAAACCTTTAGCTACCAGTCTTGCATTGTATCGTTCATCTTCCTGATTTTCATTCTTTATTGTATATACCCATTTACTCTCAACAATATTTTCATTTTCTGGTCTTTTTACCAATTCCCAAACGTTATTTTTCTTCATTGACTCTAATTCCGCTTCCATGGCTTCCTTCCATCTATTACTATCTCTTCTCTGAACTGCATCTTCATAATTTTCTGGAACATTCTCTGAATAAGCTAAAAATGAACCTATTATATAGTCTTTCAGTCTCTCAGGTATTCTTCTATTTCTTTTGGATTCTGAATTCTCTTCTTCTGTTTCTTCCTTTGTTTCTGTCTATACATTTTCTTCTTCTGTTTCTAGTTCATCCAGAATAATCTGTCTTTCAGGTCTATTTTCCTGATAGAAATCCTTGATTACTTTACTTTCATCAAATGTAACATTTTTAGAATATTTGTATTTTCTTTTGATTGGATTCCATAATTTAAAACCATTTTCCGTATACCCAACAAAAATACATTTTTCATTCTTAGGATCAAACTTTCCTCTAAATTGTTTTGGAATATACTTGTATGCTAAACATCCAAAATTTTTTAATTTTCTCACATCAGGTTTTACACCAAAAAACATTTCTGCAGGTGTTTTATTTTCTTCTAGTGCATTTGTTGGACTTCGATTTATCACAAAAGTTGCTGCTCTCACTGCCTCACCCCAGAATTCTTTTGATAAATTCGATTCCAATATCATTGCCCTTGCTCTTTTGTAATTGTGCGATTTGCCCGTTCTGCAACTCCATTCAATTGAGGATTATAGGGTCCAGTATATTGTATTCCTATTCCCTTATTCTTGCAAAGTTGAACAAATTTTCCTGATCGATATTCACTTCCTTTGTCACATCTAATAGTAGCCATTCTCAAATTGAAATGAGCAGTAACATATGCCTCATACTGCACAAAATAATCAAACATCTCACTATTTGTTTGTAATAAGTAAACTATCTTAAAACCTGTGTAATCATCTATAAATGTAAGAAAGTACGACTCACCATTCATCGTAACTCGATCAAACGGTCCACAAATATCCGTGTGTACCAATTGTAATGGCCCTGTACTCCTTTCCTCTTTCCAAATTTTTCAGTCTGCTTACTTTCTACACACTTTTCACATTTTCCCTCATGTTCAATTCTTATTGAAAGTAAATTTTAATCCATTTACCATATTTTTGTTTTTCAATTTGAATAAACTCTCATAACTCATGTGCCCATATCATTCTGCCATGCCGCTTACTGCCATTTTTTTTAAGCAAGCACCTTCATTTTAATTTTTAGCACTCTGAATTAACTGCCGTTTTTATTCCAAACTACGCTCTGCTACCATGTTGAATTTAGTTTTGTGTTGGTTCATGTAGATATGTTTTATTTATAATAAAACCACCATTTACTTTCATAACTTCTTTAATTCTAATGTTATTATAACTTGTCAACCTCACAATGAATGCCTTGCTTCTTGTTCTTGTTACCAACCATGGCGTTTTATCTATAGTAGCCGATCTATAGATAAAACTTTAGTTCTCTCACATATGGCAGATGTCGCATCTAGAAATTTTCACTAATAATAAGGATAGCTTTTTAACCAACTAATCCTACATCGAATCGTTTCGTGATCGTTTGTTGATATCGCCATTGTGACTCTTTATACAAAAAAGGTTTAATAATGATTTTTCATGAATAAATTAGTGATAGAAATTAGTAAAAACAGCAGTAAAACTAGAAAATATAGCTATTCTGAGAGGTTCACAATTTCGTGGTCAAGAACAATTTTAGAGGTTTAAAATTTAATATTACCCAAGGGATTGCAAAATATGACACATACATAGTTTGCGACAAATTAGTTAGATTTTGTTATTATTAAGGGAGCCCAAAAATGGGGCCTCCATGGTCGGTGAATTGTGGAACCTTAAAAACAAAATTTTATCTAGAACAAAACCTACTGGTCCAGAACTGGTAAATTGACATCTACTTATATATTTAAAGTTTTTAATTTTATTTATATAATTACACTTATAATAATAAAACAGGCATATATACGGCTACAAAATACGAAATACACTTTTATTTGTTCATTTTGTAGCTCAAGTTGAGTAAAGGAGTATTAATATTTATTAGCAATACTTTCTCAAGGTTCTCTTCTGTAAAAATTGTTCTCTTTGAATGAAATACATCCTTGTAAATAGAAATCGTCCTTTCTACATCGCAACTGGTTATAGGTGCATACTCGAAATATTCTTTTATTTCCGCGTATTTTGCAGTTAGATGTTGTGGCATTGTCCCCATACACAATTGCCGAAATGTTATTAAATCTGGATTTCTATTAAACACTCCGTCTAACTTTTGCCGAAGGCCACATCCGAAGTCACTTGGAATACTTTTCAAATTATTAATAGCTAATGTTAATCTAATGTTTAACCATAATTTAATTTGAGATTTCGATTTTCAAAATAAGTGATTAGTTTTAGCAAATTTCCAAAGTGGTCCTAAACAAAGTACAACTGATTTTTAAATGTGGAATTTGTGTTAGTTCCTTAAGTGGCCTTGACACGATACTAGAACTGACTACACTCTGTTCCATTTAAGAAAGGACCAGATGGCGCGGCAATCTGAGTATAATTTACACAGGAATTTCAAAAAAATAGATAATTTGTATGTGAGGTTATGTACCTACTAACTTATACAAAAGATTATTTTTGACGTTTGTTTATTAACATATGTATTTATTATTAAGAAAGCTTAAGCTTAGACTTTAAAAGTTTTATTCAAGCAAAAAGCGGCAAATATATACCATTGCAAGGTATTAGACTTATATAAAATATTTCAATCAATATCTTATAATCTGTTATTTATTGTTTGAAGGTGTTGCATCTACAATCTACAATAAATTTGTGCGTAAATACAATGAGAATGTGTTAAAAGTACTACAGGAGAAATATTTACATCTTTCTTTGATTTTATTAGAGAACAAAACTTTTGTGCAAATGTAAAACTAATAAATTTAAAGAATTGATGGTGACAGTGTATTATAATTATCATAATATTTGTGTATCGTTTAGCTTAAAAAATATAGCATTTTACAAAATACAGTTATTTTAATAGTATCTATAATGAGAGAGCAATAAGGAAATTCATTTACCTGCACATCATTTCACATAATTTGGATAAACATTTTTATACATCTAAAAAAGGTATTTAAAAATATTTTCATTTTACAAAAGTTTGTTAAACATGTGTTCATTTCTTTATTTCAAGTTATTTCTAATTAATACTTACATTTTTGCTTATGTATGGGATAAATTGTTACTATCGTACAATGATTTTTTTTGCTATTAGCAGAAATATGGTTTGATTAGTTTCAGATTTTAATGTAATTGAAAAAAAAATAAGAATAAATAAAAAGAGAAATTGCTTTCATGGGAAACTCCGTGTGTTCAGTAAAAACAACTTTTTTCATAAATGTCAACACAATGAGTGTAAAACCCTCTTTTATTAGCATAATATAGGTACATTAAATCTTTTACCTTCTCTTACATAATTACATTAAAAAAATTATATAATAATTTCCTACTTAGAAATTTCATTAATATTCCGCGATTATCACAATATCTCGTAGTTACTTGAGACCCAGGACGTCGAACAATTTCTGAGGACCTGAAACAACTTACAAGCTCATAAATGAAAATGTAATCATTATTATTTAATTATATTTGATTTATATTTTATTCCTATATTTTCCAAACTATACAATTTATAAGTATGAAAAAAATATATCTAACACATCACATACACACACGAATCTAAATCAAGAACATCACACACACACACACACATAACTAAATTTAACACACCACAGTTCATTATGTTGCCTACTGTTCATTAATATATATATATATTTAAAACTACTCATCTTCAAGATCAGAACCTGAATCTAATGAAAATTCTGAGGATGACCCAGTATTTACAGCAAAAGTAAAATTTTCTAATACATTTTCAACAATATTATCTAAATCATACATTTTGTTTTCTTCTGTTATAACGTGATGAATGCTATTTTTCCATGCGTCAGCATCAACCATGTCTAATCCTTCTAATAATAAATTTCTTCATCCAATTTAAATGTCTTATTATTGGCCGCAACATGATGCTTGACTTGAGCCCATATAAGTTCAATGGGGTTAAGATTACAGTGATATGGAGGTAAACGTAAAGCTGTACGGCCACTTTCTCCAGCTATTTCATCGACCACGTATGAAACTGGATGACAGGATGTGTAATTTCTGCATTCACCCATGTTTCATCTAAATAATAGATTTTTCTCCCTTCTGCACGAAACTTTCTTATACTTGTCAAATAACGACGTCTCCATAAGATAATATCATTTCGTTCAATTAATATGTTACTTCGTGTGCGTTTTTCCCACTTGAATCCCAGTTTCTTTAGGATTCTCCAAAGTGATGTTCGTTTTAAAGGAGGTAAACTGGCATCCCCTTTAATAGCTTCACATATTTTTGTGCAAGTTGGTAACTCATTTTTAAAGAAAAATGAATGCACGTGCCTTCTAATTGTACTTTTTGATACTAAATCTAATTTATTGTAACCATCTCGGCAACTTCGTTTTCTTAATGGAGACTGTAACTCCAGACATTTCAATTTCCTTAATAATGTCAAACATAGTATTCCTACCAATCCCTACTTCCCTTGAAGTTTGACGAACAGCAGCTGTTTTGGACATATTAGCTTTGTTCTTAAAATACACATTGTAAGCCATCTGCCTCTGTCCACTTTTTATATATTTTCCTTTACGATTTTTTGATGGACCTGGTAAATCGGCGTCATCCATGATCTAAAACGATTGCGATTAAATAAATGAAATAAATTAATGAGTGATAAAATATGTTTAGAAAATGTTTTCACTTTATAGTCTCTATAAAGAACTATCTTTAGCGAATATTAATAATAAATAGCACAATAAACAACTATAATAGTAAAACATATAATTGATATATATATATCTTGTTTATTCATACTCTCTGACCATGAGTAAGAGAGAGAAAGATATATATTGGAAACAAAATGGCCGTTTGACTGCTCTCCGACTGGTATGCTTGTCTCAATTTGAAGGGAAAATCAATCATGGAAGCTACCAAAATTCTGAGACAAGTCATTTACTTACATACTGCGACTCTCTAAATGCAATTAGCAATGACGTTAGCAATAACGAGAGTGATTATATACTAATGCAAGCTTTTACTGGACCTGAACCTGTATTAAGTGACCACGTTAAAGAGGCCCTGTATAGTTTTATTGGTGCTCTATTATTCAAATTGAAGAAGAATTTTAAAACGTGTGACAATTGCTACAACGTTTTGTTGCGTCGAGAAAACGAAAATATAGAAGTTGGTCAATTTACGACATTCAGGGAATATAAAACAGATAAAAATGCCTTAGGTTATGCTAATAAGGAAATTTTTAATTTTATGTTAGAGTGTGAACTTCGATACAGACTTTATGAGGACAAAATAATACAAAATAAAATAAGTCAAAAGCAAATCACTATCATACTGCAACAATCTGAAAATCTTCCACTGGTGCCTAATTGCCACAATGTAGTGTTAAATTTAATCAAATTGTTTGTAAAAAGTAGAGTTTATTTTTCATTACGAGAAAAAAATAAAAAGGTATCAACAACTTGTGATAAAAATAGTAGAAGCATTGCTATGAGATCCGCTGTCAAAAAATAAATATAAGCTTGCCATAATACATATTTCGATTTATTTACAAAAAAATGCATGTATAGTTACTAAAACAAATTTAAACAATAAATAATATTGAAAATGTCATAATATGTGTCAAATAGTGACTTTACTAATGGCTAAAGTCACTATATCTAACAAAGTACCGCAATTAGGACGCCATATTGATTCCAATACCAACTGAAATGTAGTGAGTAGCGCGATTTTTAAATGTCCTGTTTTAGTGACTTTATGGAATTGACACATATGACGATTTTCAATATTATTTATTGTTTAAATTTGTTTTAGTAACTATACATGCATTTTTTTGTAAATAAAACGAAATATGTATTATGGCAAGCTTATATTTATTTTTTGACAGCGGATCTCATAGCAATGCTTCTACTATTTTTATCACAAGTTGTTGATACCTTTTTATTTTTTTCTCGTAATGAAAAATAAACTCTACTTTTTACAAACAATTTGATTAAATTTAACATTACATTGTGGCAATTAGGCACCAGTGGAAGATTTTCAGATTGTTGCAGTATGATAGTGATTTGCTTTTGACTTATTTTATTTTGTATTATTTTGTCCTCATAAAGTCTGTATCGAAGTTCACACTCTGACATAAAATTAAAAATTTCCTTATTAGCATAACCTAAGGCATTTTTATCTGTTTTATATTCCCTGAATGTCGTAAATTGACCAACTTCTATATTTTCGTTTTCTCGACGCAACAAAACGTTGTAGCAATTGTCACACGTTTTAAAATTCTTCTTCAATTTGAATAATAGAGCACCAATAAAACTATACAGGGCCTCTTTAACGTGGTCACTTAATACAGGTTCAGGTTCAGTAAAAGCTTGCATTAGTATATAATCACTCTCGTTATTGCTAACGTCATGGCTAATTGCATTTAGAGAGTCGCAGTATGTAAGTAAATGACTTGTCTCAGAATTTTGGTAGCTTCCATGATTGATTTTCCCTTCAAATTGAGACAAGCATACCAGTCGGAGAGCAGTCAAACGGCCATTTTGTTTCCAATATATATCTTTCTCTCTCTTACTCATGGTCCTTACCAATATACCACGCAAGTGCTGTCGTCATTTTTGCGGAAGGTCAGGGGATCGCGTTCCAAACAAACGGCATTTAAATTTTTTTCATAGGGTATTTCGTATTGTATTTGGAACGCGTTGCAAATTTGAAGTGAAAAGTTGTTATTTTTAAGTTAATTTTAATTGTTATTGCATGTAGGTATGAACGACGTTGTTTAAAACTGATATTAATAATATTAATTGTTTTATAGCACGGTTATACTTGAGTAACTAAAGTACAAAAGTGAGGTTAGATAGATATACATAATGGTGATGTGTTTTGCTCCTACTTGCAAGCATTAAGTGAAAAAAAGGGATGCACTATTTTTACTTTTCCTACAGAAAAGGCAGAATTATCGAGGTGGAAAAAGCTTTTTTGCAGTCATTGCTAATATTTTTTTTCAAATGTAAAACACCATTGCCAAATATTTTGTTTTTAATAACTATAATATGTATAATGATATTTTGCTTACATACTTATCAAGTAACAAATGATATTAATATAGGAAGATTAATTAAAAATCGTTTTACCAAGAGTGACTATACGTTTCAAATGGCGCTTTAAATTTGTTTGGAACGTAGACCCTGACCTACCGTACAGAAAATGGCGATTTAACGTCACGCTTGCGTGGTCTCATTAGTTTCTGCCAACTTGATAGTATTTGTTAACCGATTTGTGACAGTTCTCAAATAGGGTTCGAAATTTTGTGGTTATAAATTTTTTGGTAAGATATGACTACTTCAAAATCAAAAGCTAAGTTGAGGAAGTTGATCAGAATTAAGAAAGTCTATGATATTTATAAAAATATGATGAAAAAACTAAATGTTGAAAGAAGTAGACGTGTTTGGTGTAGGGCTTGGTTATTAAGAAGAAGTACAGTGCAGCTAGGGGCAAGTCACTTTTTGGACCAAGGACTAAGATTGGAAGACCCAGCATGTTTTAAAAATTTTGTGAGAATGGATAAAGAACAGTTTGATAAATTATATGATATTGTAAAATCAAAAATTTCTAAAGCAGATACTGTAATGCGAAAATGTATACCATCAAAACACAGATTAATATTAACATTACGATACTTGGCCACTGGTGAATCCTACACAAGTTTGTCTTATACTATGCGTATATCTTTAAGTGCTATTTCACAAATAATACCCAATGTGTGCGTTGCAATATATGAGGGTTTAAAAGAAATGTACTTAAAGGTAAATATATGCCTATAACATACACTAAAATGCTGCTTATATTTTTAATAACAAAATTTGTAGGTACCTTGTTCAGCAAAGGAATGGAAAGATGTTTCAAGAGCATTCAAAGAATTATGGAATATACCAAATACTTTGGGGGCCTTGGATGGAAAGTACATTGTATTTACGGTATTCATTTAACATCAGGAAGAGCAAACACTGAAGTTTTACATGTTCGGGATATATTCAAAGAATATTTTAACAATGTAGATGTGTTAGAGTGGCAAAACAACATGGCTAAAAATAAAAATGAACTTGTACAAAGATATTGTTTTATTGTCTCCTCTCTTATGTTTAACAAAAAAAACTCTTACATATATTTTAAAATAAAGTGCATTCTATATCTTTTCTGCAAATATAAAACATAAATGACATTACTTCATTATTGAATCTCATTCTCATCTATAGTATTTTGAATTACCTGTACAATTTCTCTTTTACATTTTTTATAGGATGGTTTGTTATTATACAAATCTATTAATTCATGGCCAATAAATTCTATAAATGATCTTAGGACATCCGGAAGATGTTTTGCACCACGATCGTCTTGACCTACTTCATTTAAAGCCTTCACAAATGCAGCTTCTACCACACTAGATTGTGATAAATCACTCTTCCCTCTCTTCCTTGTCTTTGGCGTATTTTTCCAATTGCTGTCACTATTGATACTTAACGATTTTGAATGGGAAGATTCACATTCTATTGTAAATGAAGCTGGAGACAAGGCATCTGTTTCAACAATCACTTCATTTCCGTTTTCATGATGGTCATCCTCCGTATTAGAAAACCCTTCCTAAAACATGTTACACTAATTAACTTCATATTAAATTATTTCGATAATTCCTACCCAACTACTTATCTCAACTGTTGTTTCTTGACTGTTTGGAACGGGCATCAATTTTTGAGTTGCCGAAACATTTAAATTAGATTCTCCTTTGTCTTTTTTTGTATATGGTAATAAAAAAGTTAAAGAATCATATAACCACCAATTGGGTTTTACGCATTCTTCTGCACCAGATCCACTAGCAGGAATCACTTTTTTTTTCCTCGTTACTTCTAAAAATTGACTTCTTAGATTATTAATTTTTTTCCGTCAAACGTCAATGACAAATGTATTCTGACAATTACTTGAGTAGTGGGGGTGGACGTTTTTAAAAACGTCTTCTGCGCACCCCCTCCTCGCGCCAACTTAATTGGCGCTTGCTATACTCACCTAATTCTCGAAACAAACAAACAAATTTCGCATACAATTACCGATAACGCTCAACCGTATGGTACATAACCTAACTTCATTTCCAATAATATACCACAATATACTGACTTTGTATTTATTTTCCGATGTTGGCCAATCTGCCAAAAGTACTTCTGCGCATGTTCTAGATTTAATTTAGAAACAAAAATAGGACAGGGTCTAGTTTTTAAAATAGTATAGTATCTAGTATAGTTTTAAAACTTGAAAGCATGTTTGTGATTTACATGATACTTTTTCTGACTATTTTTTCTAGTTTCTAGATAATAGTATAGAAAAAGTATGAAAATAGCATGGTGTAAAGTGGCCTTTACACTCAGAAATACTCCGAGCATCGTCATTTAAACATACAACGAAATTTTGTAAACCATCGAAATTCTCTGCATAAAAACTAGTAGCTTCCAACCATGTCCCCCATCTAGTTATTGCTGCAGAGGGAGGCAGTGATAAAGATGGCAGTTTTTCCCTGTAAAGAGCTACTTTTTTAAAAGCGGATGCAAGTCTTTCAACTTCTGGAAAGGTATCTTTGATATATTCACAGATTCTGTGGAGAGCATGTGCTACATAAGTAATATGCAGCATATTAGGATATGTTTCCTTTAATAGTCTGCCTGTTTTTAACATATATGCAGCTCTATCACTTACAAATAAAAGTACTTTTTCTTCCGAATGAAGTATTTTTTGAATATTCTCGTTAATGGTTTTAGCAACTGTTTCCGCATCAACTGTATTTATAACTTTTGTTGCTATTACATATGCGTTATATGGAATAGTTGGACACAGCGTCCTAATATATCGACAGTTTCGTCGGCACCAAACTGATTTGAAAGATGGCTTCTAATGCGTTCTACTGCTTTTGTGTAGCACTTAGAAACATAATATTTTCGCAAGGTGGATTCATCAGGAACATTTCGACCAGTATATTTTTGGAGAAATATTTTTAAAGTGGGATTGTTAAGTTTATTCAATGGAATATTAGCCGCCATAAAAGTTTCACAGAGTTTTTCGTTAAAATTGTCAGATTCCAACGGTTCCAATTTCTGTGCATGTGTTTGCGATGTTAAGTAACGTTGTATGTGCAATTTCATGGAATTTTTTAACGATATTTTATAGATTTTGCAATAAATTTCGGAATCACTGACAATGGACTTACAATCAGAATGACCGTCAATCCAACTCACCATTGTTTTACGATGCCGTTCTCGACGTTCTTCCATATCATATCTGAAAACGTAACTTAAACAATGCTCTAGATCTAAATAAATGAAAACTAAAAATGTAGAGAAGTAGACTCAATCAAACTATATTAAACAGGATATATCACGATGTAATTAACAGTTAAAATTATGAAAACAAGAAACTAACTCACAGCACTTTATTTATTTTACGAAATATAATCTAAATAGACTAAATTATTAAAACTCCAAACGCTTCTATCTACGTGCTGAAAACAGAAATTTAACTGTAAATATCCAACAAAAAACGTCGCAATTCTCGATGAAAACAGATATGTGCGCTAGCCAGGATCAATAGTGCATTCAATGCGTGATGTACTTACAGATGTTGTAGACTATTTATATCGTCTGTCGTAATGACGACGTCATTTCAACCCGATGTGTCCGGTCTCTGATAATCAATTAGGGCAAAAATCTACATTGTGACAATTTCCTCAAATTTTATAATGATCAGTGATATCCAAAATTTATTGCCCGCAGCTGCAAAAAAAGTCGAAGACAAATAAAAAGAATGAAAACTTGCTGTGAACTATTTTAATGTATTTTACAACAAAGAAATTATTTAACGTTCGACAAAAAGAAAGAATAAATGAATGTAAATATATTCATCTATTATACGAGCAAAGAAATTAATAAATGGCCCAGCCAAAAGGGGTTAAATTAACGATTCTTTATTTTTTCGGTATGTTCTTGAGAAATATTTAATTAGTTGAAACGGCGTAATTAGTACAGGGCTGCCTTGCGAGTTGTAGATATAGTTTGCAGATAAACTACAGCAATGGAGTCGTTTCCGCATCACACATGGTCCTCGATGAAAGTTCCGATCCCCGTGGATTGATTCACTTCTACAACAGACGTTATTGTATACATTAGAACTAGCGAAGCACGTAGATTGAGGCATAAAAAATGTAGAAAGAAAATTAACGGGAAAACCTACAGATGTTCGAGGGTACAATTTAACCAGCGGCAAGACAAAAAACACCAATCCAATCATATAAATTGAGGTTTCAACAAATACTGTATGCTGCTTAATAGACCATTTATTTAGGTATAAATTTACTCTATGTCAATAACCACGCAGCGGCAACAAACAAAATATAACAGGACCCGCCGAGGTTTTCAACGGTTGTGCCCGAAGCCCACGCCAACTCGTACTATTCCTGCGATGCAAGTCACGCATGTCCGATACATGGTAAACACAACTCACCAAGAACTTGTAACAGTATTTACAATATGCAACGCCAAAATCAATCGGCTTTGTTAGGATTCTCTAACTATTTTTTTATCTAATTATGTATTGAATAGCACCATGATTAAGAAATTCCAAGTGAGCAAGTCAAGAGTAGGCCATATTGATTTACATTGGTATTTAAGAATATGAATTAAAATAAACGTAAATTCCAAATGATTATTAATATACAAAATAAAACACCTTAAGTTTAATATATTTTATAATTTTTTATTAATAATATATCACAATTGGAGAAATATAAGGTTAGGATATATTTAAATCTGGATAAAGTTCACTTATTACTATATCAAGAAGATTATAGACCAACTGGAACAAAAAAAATGTCAAAAATGAATTAAATCATTGCTAAAGTAGCATGTTACCTACCTGTTTGTTGTGCAACGGATTTTGTAATATTTCAAGCAAGTTTTTCAAACCAGTTTTAAAATCTTCGCCTGTAAGAAATATTAACCAATAAGGTAACGCGTTTTGTAGACCAATAAAAGCGTTGGTTTTTCTTTCATCTAACATTTGTGGAGTTGGTGACACGTGTTTTTCAAATACAATATCTGGAATTTCAAATATGTATTATATGTAAAATTGGAGTAGCACTTTCGTTCAGTTTTAATGAACAAAAGAAAGTACACTGATATAAGGCTTAGCTTTTTGCCACATTTTTTTTTCTAAATGGAATCTTATATTTTTTTGACTCAGATTTTTTTCTGTATTTAAGTTTAATAAAATGTCTTTGAATATTTCTAATAAATATAATTTAATTGGAAATAATAAATAATATCTACTTTTAATCAACTGTTTTACTTCTTGTTTTCTATAGTTACTTTTACTGAAACTATTTAAGTGTAGGAAGGTTAACAGCAGCAGCAGCTTTGAGGATGTCATTTGCAAGAGTGAAATAATTCCAGATTTTCATTCTTTGGACATTTTTTCTTCACCATATTTGTAATAATAATCTGCATGTTATTTTACAATTGTTGCCTTCCGTTTTTTTATGATTTCATTTACTAAGTAACATTTATTTTATGTTGGTTCTTTATTCTCTATTCTATGATTAAGTCTCGTTCTTCTATTACATTTTCTTCCGTTTCTGTAAAGTTTTTTGAATATGTAATGCGTTAATTTTTTCCTTTTATGTTTTTTCAGTTTAACCATTATTTCTCCTATCCTTTCTTGATTTTTATTCTTTATTGTTTTTATCTTAGTCTTGCGACTCTACTGCTATTTATCAACATTTCACATTAGCTATTAAGCTGTTCTTTATTAGTTATTGTTTCCTAACTATTTTTTTTCTGGTGCTATTTTAATAAAATTTTTTTTTATATTATTCCATTCAATTTATACCTTGTCCTTGAAAGAAACAGACAACGTACGAAAGATGGAATTATATAGAATATGAGTCCAAAATATTTTCCGCAAATGCGAGAAACAAAATGAATAAGATAATTATAAACTATTCGTCCTGTCACTGCATTTTAAGAAGAGCGATTCGATTATAAAGAGTAGTGGTAGCGTTTCCTAATTCAGTTTCGATCGTTACATGTCTCATGTGTCGTTCGATATGATTTACATTAACGTGTGCCAATTAAGGGAAACAAATTACGAAGGTTGCGGAGCAATACGATCTTAATATTTTAGATTTGCTACATCTAGTAACAAAAAAAAAGACATGAAGCAAAAAAGCTGATTTAGGTCAGTTCTAAAAGTCTTCGTACACAAATTATTTTTAGTATGATTTTTAAGATGGGAAAGTTTGTGTAATATAGTATTTATTTAGAGAAAAAAAAGGTGAGAGAAAAAAACAGTGAAACTGAACAAAATAATAAAATAATTTCACAAAAGTAATCGTACAGCTGAAAAACGTGAAATGCCCCCGTAGAGAGCACACATCTTGATTTTTAATAACAAAATAAAAGTATAAATTTTTAACAGCTGATTTCGTACGTAAATATATTGAGGTTATTGAACCCTTAGCATACCTTAGTGTTGCTGTTTTTATCGACAGCTGCTACGAATGTAACAAACACACATACGCTGTAGCGTTTATGTTAAGTTCAATAGAGGTATTTATTATTTATAGACAGTCTGAATTCATAGGCGGCACATAATACAATTTTCAGGGGAGGGGGTTAATTTTGGGGTTTGACTCACAATTTTTTGGATTCATATTCTATATAATTGCATCTTTCCATTTTTCATAAGTTGTCTTTTTCTTTCAAGGACACTTTGTAAATCTTGATTTTCCTTAATATCTTGTAGCTGTGTATTGAGCTTGAAGCCTTGTATTTTATTATTTTTCTCTTAGTTTTAACTGTTCGGTTTTGTATATTTACCTTGTTCTATCTTTAAAATCATCTTTAACTGTTCTTAGTCTCATTTTTGCAATCACTAGGTGATGGCAGGAATTCACTTTTGTTCCTCTCTGGGATCTAACATCTTGTAACATTTTTTTTCTCATCCTTATTATTAATATAGATTGTTGAGGCTACGTTTAATATCCTTTTGTAGCATTTTAATTTCAAATATTTTTATTATTAAATATAAGTAGATCTAGGATATAGAACATTTCCAATTCTATAAAATATTTAACGTTCATTTACGAGTTTAAACCATTATATAAAACACTTTTATTAGCACATTAAAATTATAGAAAGGTTCTTTAAATTCGAAGAAAGCGATATCCTTTACATTTGCAAATCTGTTTATTACCTAGCGTTACTAACAATCGGCTCTTTTTCCAAATTTATTTATTGCTTTATACATCAGATCGTTTGTTTATTGCCTAGGGTTATTAGTGAACAATTTCAATAGACCCTTAATATGATCAGCCATTGTTAATTAAATCTGTATAATAGGCTCACGATTCCTAATAATGTATGTACATAAAAATTCATTAGTGAACAAAGGCCTTAATTTGGATATTCATTGTTAAGATCTCCATTCCTAGATATGTATAGTACATTTTATTATTCTAACAAGCGACGATCCGCAACTACTAATACTTAATTAGTAAGGATATGTTATTATTTATTAGTTAAAATTAGATTTTTAAGACATTATCGTAAACCTTGGGTATTGTTGCTTGTAGACACAATTTTCACGAAATGAACACACAAAAATTCCGTGTTATGACGTCAAACAATATACTATTCAACCAATACGATTTTAATATGTAATAGTTAGGGATAGTTGATATATTTTTACCTACTTGTAAAACAGTACAGAATAGATCAGCATGAAATCAACTCCACATCAAAACCGCCTTACAACCTGTGCACGGTGAATCAACATACGGGTCGTGATACTAGTAACTGACGTTGGAGCAGAAACGCCAGAAACCGGATACAATCATAACATTGGTACATCAATCCCTAACAATGATCAATAGGATTTTTGTCTATGGTCTAGTTATCACCCATTATGTGAATTCTTTTATGTTTAAATGTTGTATTTCGCAATTCATTTTATTTCTGTGCCTAAGTAGCTCAATCTCATTCTCTTTTCTGTAGTCTTTTCATGAATCGTCAGTTCCCCAGATATATTTTTTATATGGGCTTCCTTCCCTATAAGACATTAAAGTCTCCAGGTAATATTACCGAATCATGTTTTCTTTATAAAATTTTCCAAATATGATAATCTACCATTCATTTTCTTGAATTCTATAAGTCTTTGTTCTTTTATTTAATTAACACAAACACGGTACCGTTCTTTCGTGGCTCTTCTTCTCTTTCGTTTAAAAGTGTGTATTTATCTTGTTCTAAAATGTTAATGTTAAATAGCGGTTTATCGCAATTTGGATAAAACAGCAAAATTATAGGTCCGAAAAATAAAATGATGCATTGTTTAACTGAATTAAAAATAATGTACAAGTATAAAGTAAGTCATTCAAACAAAACATTAACGATTGCATTAGACTAAATAACAGATAAGATACTTTCTAATTTACATAATTTGTTTTCAAGTTCATTAAAACTAAACAATAAATAATACAGTTTGTTTCTTTTGAACGTTAAACGGATTAATGAGTTTGACGTTCAAATAAACTTGTCATGGATGTCACCCATCAAAATATTTAATAGTAGCTTTCTAAGGAAGCACTTGTAGCTACTCTGAGTGAGTCAATATTCTTCAGCGTATTTGCATCAGTGTAGTATGTTGTGGTTAACACTTGGAACTACTTTAAAATTATTTCCTGTAGATACATATTGCTATGGCTTTTCCCCAATTAAAATAAAAATGTATTTAAAAATGTTTGTACTATTATTTTGAACTTGTATGTATAATTCATGTGCATGGCGCAAAAAACTTGTATGTGTGACGGCTTTATGTGCATTGCCGAGGTCAGACACAAGTTAACAGTTAGATGAGAAAGTTCAGTTTATTTAATATAGATAATTATCTATTGTAATGTAACTTCGGGTTTGATTTGATTTAATTAGTTGTTGGTGTTGTAATTTCAATTACCGATATTTCTACGAGTTTCTAATCTCGTAATTTTGGATTTATTAAGCTTTCTTGTCTACGTGTCTCGTATATTTTTTATGTAAGTAATATATATTTTTTTAAAAAAGATATCTTTTTAAATTGAAAGAGTTGAATATTGTATTTCTATTGTATTAATATTGTTGTATTGAGATTTAGTCTTAATTAATTGATATCGATAACAAAGAGGATTTTTAACATTTCTAAGTAAAAAAAACTGTAACTGTAAAATTTTGTACGTTTGGATTTCAAGGGCATTTTTTCTTGGACATATAAGTGCGCATGTTTTTAGAGTTTTGTTCGAGCTGTCAAGTTTGTTTATTTTTATATTGTTCTCTGAGGAGAAATTAAAAATATTCTTTGTGATTTAGTTTATTTTTAAGTTGTTCGGTATTCATAGAGGTTTTTGAATGCACGTAGTGGTCATTTCCGTGTGTTATTTTTTACCTTTTACAATATTGTTAAATGATGCAATATTAATCTTTATACTCTATAAAGGATCATTTTTTTTTCTTTTTTTTTGATTTTGTATTAAATTTTCATTTTAAATTTTATATTGTAATCATTAATTTAATTATCCTTTCAACACAAATTTAATAAGTAACTTAAAGATATTATAATAACTTTCCTCAAACAAATTTTGAGTGGCGCCTAACTAACTAACTTATTTACTTTCCACGTTTCCGATTGGAACCCTGAGAAGAAAGCAGTCCCATTTTTTGGAAATAAACCGACTGAATATCCTAGTTGGATAGATTTGTCGTGCACGGTGGTATAGTAAATATAAAAACCACAGTTCATAGCAATATGTTGAAATGGAAAATGGAAAGATATAATTATATAGAACATAAATCCAAAATATTTTTGTTGCGAGTCACTTAAGACGCGAACCCCAAAATTAAAAGCCCCCTGAAAATTGTATCATGTGCCGCCTATGAATTGAAAGTATTCAGAATGTGTATAAATAATAAATACCTCTATGGAAGTTATACATACACATACGCGACAGCTGTCGACGTTATAAAAACTATAACATTGTTGTATGCTAAGGTCAATAACAATATATTTACGTACAAAATCAGCTGTTTATAAACTTTTAGAACTGACCTAAATCAGCTATTTCATGTGTATGACGTGAATAGGTTTTTTTTTGTTACGAGAAGTAACAAATATAAAATATTAATATGGATTTAGAATGTCTATTGCACGCAAACACACGCTGCAACCTTTATATTTATAAAAACTCTAGAAAGTAACATTGTATAGACAGCTTTGCATGCTGAGGGTCGATAACTTGGTACGAATTTTATAAATATCTACGTCATTTCTTTTCCTCGAGAGGGAGGAATTTTGGAAAATATTTTGGATTTATATTCTATATAATTACATCTTTCCATTTTTTATGTTGTCTCTTTATTTCAAAGTCTGTATAATACAAGTAAAATGGTATTTTAATTAATTCACGCTCTCTACAACAAGAGAACAAACTGAAATATTGTATCGGCACCTCCCATAGAGTTCGGTTTGCTTGCTGCCACGATGTATGCATGTATTTAAGCATTAAGGAAAATTCCTTCCTTAATGCATCTGCCGAAATTTTAGAGTTTATTTTTGTTAAGGTGGGAATAATTAGATGGCTGTATATTAAGTAAATGTATAACATATCCATAAATAAAATGCTACTTGGCATTTAGCAGGCTATATATTAGCGAAATTAACATTTCAAGTCATGGAGTATGTAATTTATTCGCGTTTGTTAGTCCAGTACAGTTTGTAAATAGCTTATTTGAGCTTGGAAAGCAGCTATAATATAACCATAAATAAAATGTTATTTATCACAAGCGTCATCTGGTAGATGAAGTGTTACATTCTAAGTAATGCAGTGTGTATATTGATTCGACAAGTATTACTCTGGCAGCAGTAGTGAGCTTGGATTATTTGGATGAATTATACTCCTCTAGTGTACATGAAGGAGTTCCTTATACCATCCGTAAATTTTACAGATTAAGTGTAACCATTGTTGAAATTAATTAATAGTTCGAATTATATTGTTAAGGTTATATATGTTACATTTTCGATTTGCACAAGTTTATTTGAGCGTTTGTTTATACTAATATAAGAAATTATACTACCTTCTAATTGTTCAATCAAAATCGCTAAATTATTTTGGGAAAGTGCGGATTTGATTTTTTTCTCGATAAATACTTTGCATAAAGATTCGAATGCATGTTGAGCCACATTGCATATAGCTGTATATAATTTGAGTATAGTATGCGACACTTTGAAGGTATGTTTTACTGAAAAGAAAAGAATATTCAAAAAACATTTTTAGATATTCGTACAATTACTTTTCTACTTATTTATATACACAATATATCTAAATCCTATAATTTTAGTGGAATTTAAATTATTTATATAAACAATGTAAACATTTCAAATTAATGTTAAGCTTAAATATTAATATATATATATATATATATATATATATATATATATATATGTGAAAGGGTTTTTTTGGGGGAATCCAGCAAAATTAAACTCTATTAATTAAGTCAGTTCTTTATTTTTAAGTCCAATATTTCGCACCGAATTCGAGTGCTTCCTCAGGAGATCACTTGAAGAGTAGATGGTCATAAATTTATTACTTATTAACAAAAGAAATTAATACTTACAAATGTGAACTTGTTTTTTCTGGAGAAATTACTCATGTTTGTAATATTGTAAATTAATAAAATTAATGTCAACGGACGTACACTTAGTTGTTTTAAAATTACATTTAAAAAAATACAGGACAACCACATCTAAAAGGAAAGCCACATGTGCAATATTGACGAACAAAAGAATTAATCGTACACACACATGTTCTTGTCACAAAGTTAAAACTTGAAATGTTAGAGGATGACAGTGTAAAAGATCCGGTAAAGTTTTTTTTTGGATTCCAGGTGTGTAACATCGAATTTGAAAAAGTTACTATTCATAATCAAGGTCACAAATTTTATACACTGGTGTGCGAAAGTCAATGTGGCTATTCTTCAGAATGTGTCGTCTCTCACAGAATTTTACATTAGAAAAGAAAAAAACAAAAACGTGTTATATAATTAATAAACGAGCAAAAAATTGAAGTGGACCAATGTGTTAAACGGTTACAGATAAGTTATTTTGTGTGGTTTGTTGTTTAGAGTTTATGTTTATTGTTAGCAAGTAAGCATAATTTGCACTTAGGTTGTTCGTATCAGATCTGAAATTTCAATACCAATGTTCAATACCAAAGTTTTTTATGTAATTTTTTTTCTTCAATTGTTTCCTAGACAACCCTAAGTAGTTAACTGCTGGGCACCAATCTGATTATACGTATAGGTGCGTCTTCTATCGAAATTTTTATCTTATCGACAAACTCGAACAATTTTTATGTAAAAATGAAAATAGATATTTTACTTAAATATAATACCAGCGTTCACAAATTAGTTTAATTAGAAAAATATTACAATTACAATAAAAATACGAATAAATTAATAAATGAATTTCTAAAAATAAATGAAATTTATCGTTTCAAAGTAAATAAATGAACTTTCTAAATCCGATATATGTTTTATATTTCAAAATAAATAGCGAAAATTAAACTGAAGTTCTTCAAAGTAATGTACTAAATATTCAAGTCGTGGCCTGCAACTGTGGTAAATAAACAATTAAACTTCAAAAGAAAAAGTAATTCTAAAACAAACAGATGCTTCTAAAATCGAATTATACGAACTATGTATATCTGGATATTAAAAACAATAAATTTTTTGGGATCAGCTTGTTGCTATGGACGAAAAGTGCGCAATTGCTACGATCCAGAAAGAGGAAGCATTTTGGTTCTCCACTACCCCAAAAATACTATGTACAAAAATCGGCATGCAATATTTTTTGCTTGAGTTTTTTTGAACAAAGATGGGATAACTATGACAGTATATTTGGAAAAGGGTAGAGTATTAAATGAGCATATTAAACCGCGTTGCTAACAAAATTACGTAAACAAATTCTCGAAAAACGCCGCGGAAAGCTTGCCAAGGGTATGGTCTTTTTGCAAGATAACGCTGCTGCTCACGAATCATCGCTGATTGCACTGCGAAAAATTGATGAAATTAGTTTACCATCCACCCTATTTTCCGAATTAAAGACCATCAGCCTATTATTTATTTACTAAACTCAAAAACCAGTAAAAGACTGTTGACAAATGATGAACTCATATAGTTTAGGAGTGGTTTGCAGACAAAGGCAATTTTTTTTTCAAAGGCTTAGAATTACTTCCGCTAAGTGCGTAAGCCTTAAAGGGCATTATGTTAAATAAATTAAATTTTGAGGTTTTATTAATACAAGGATTATCTTTTATATTTTGCATATAGAGCTAGAATAAAACAGTAGATAGCTTTTAAAGACTTGATTGTTTTTCGAAGTATTAATGCCCTTTTGCATGCGCTCGAACCGACTCTGGAAGCAGTTATTCCACTCGTTTGTTGGTACAGTCATAATTGCGTTTTCGAAGACATCAACTGCTCTTTCTGACGACTGGAACCTTTGAGCACGCTGTCCGTCCTTGATTTTCGGAAAGGTAAGGAAATCATTGGGACTTAGGTCGGGACCGTATGGAGGATCGTCTAACAATTCGAGGTTTTGTTGCATTCAAAATTAAATTGACGTGCGAACTTGGATTGTCTTCGTCAAGGATGATTCGTCGTTGTGGGCTGGTTTCTCGGAGCTCAGCGACGACTTGCGGCAAACAAAAGGTTATATACCAATCGGCAGTAACAGTTCTTTGATCTTGTAAGAGAAATTGTTGCTACATCACCTGCTTTCGAGACAAATGTCGCGACCATCTTTTTGGAGACACTTCGAGAACGGATTACTTTTCTTCACCTTGGAACACCCAAACAGACGACTGGCATTTATCTTCTGGCTCGTTTCAGTAAATACAAGATTTTGTTGAGATAATTGCCTTCGAAAATTCAAAAAATATATATTGCGTGCAAATTTTCACGGGTTAATTCCATTTTTCGACTAATTTGTCAACTTTGACAGATCATTGTACCTACAACACTACACGTATCGCATTGAAGCTTTGGATTAAGGCTAATTAAAGATGAAGGTTAATTTTTATAGGCCATTAACAATTCGAAGACGTGCACGTCATCAACCATGTCAAGACAATGTTGCGAAATTATTTGCAAAATCCCTTTGTTTACATTTTAGGTTAGGGTAGTAAACGCTTATGTCAAACTTGCAATATTTAAGTTATAAGTGTAATATGTAATATGAATTTAATTCATATTTTAATAAACAATACTTACATAAATAAAAGAGAGATTCAGCTATTCCACTTGGATTGAATGTACTAGATGATGATTCCTCCACTTTTCTGTGTGTCACACCAAAATTGTTACCGAAAATTCGATTATTAAAAGTTTTCGGGGTATTACTTTGTGTTCCGCTGAGATTCAATAAATTATCCAGTTCATCGCCAATTTCAGCCCATTCAACTTTGCCTTGTTTATAATTTCCCGTCGACGTCAAATAGGTGTTCATAAAAGAATCCAAATGTTGTCCTTTTTCCTTGCGTAGTTTATGGGCTACTGATTGATATATGTTTTCTAAATCTACGCCGGTGACAGATGAATTTATTGTTTCTGTAAAATTCTGTTCACTAGTTAAAAAGGTATGTAAAAGGTCACTGCTTCTGAGTAATGGTTTTTGGAGTAATTGTTTCAAGAATTCTTCGTATTTTATTTTTCTTGTGTCTGGATCAGTTGCCCATAGTACCCTACATTGAAGTATTAATTAGTATTTGTAGATTTTTATCACATACACTACAAATATTTAATCAAAGCCCATTCTAAAGATCCGGTTTCATTAACAAAGGAAATTTGTCATTGAAAATGTATTAAAATAGATTATCCAACATAAATTATTTTGGATAATCGTAATTTATCATCTATACCATGTTACTATCAATTAAATTTAATAAAAATCAATATAATTTCATCAAAGTTCATTAAAAATACTTTTCTTTTAATAAAGTATTAAATTGTACCTTTTTGGTGGCAATTCAGGTATTTCGTTTTCACCATGGAATTCGATCAATTTGGCTTTTAGTGTATAAAAATCATTGTCTCTCCTTTGAATATTCCACCTTCTTAATTCGTTTTCCGGTAAAGTCTCTATTCTTTCAATATTTATGTAATAATTATGTAATCTGCTGTTTGGCTACAAAATAATAATCCTAGTTTATCAGAAATATCAATCAGATATTTAATGAAATTGGATTATATAGTACAGACCAAAAGGCTCTGTAGGATAGTTAACCTCCAAACCGACACCGGCCCGAATCAGTAGTGTAGAGCATAGTATTTTCACAAATAACCTTGATACAATGTTGTCAAACTTATTATTTCATAATATGCATGGTTGTATAAAATACTTGCGAAAATTGTATGAAATGTTTACGGGTATACAAGTACAAAGATATTTTGTTGATTTTATATTTGTCAGTCTCAAGTTTCTGTTTATGATGTGAACGTACTCCTAACGTGAAAATGCTTTTCTATATCAGCTATAATCAGGGGGTATAATGTTGCATGAGAAGTATTGTGATGTTTTAATACTTGTTCATGGATTCAAGATGGCACTAAATACAGAAACTCTTACCATTAGATTAACTGTCTTGAGCAAAACCGTTTCTTTTAGTTTTATATCATACATGAAACAGTCAACAGAAAAGTGAACTTCGTAGATAAAGTGCAAACGTGGTTAAACTTGATCAAAGTTGAAGATTTGAACCTACTGTAAGGTAACCAAGCGATTATTACTGATTTTTTTTTATATTACTTAATGCGGAGCCTATGAAAATATTATTAAAAAGTAAAGAAAGTTATATTCATGTAAATAATACGAAGTAGATCCAGAAAGTAAGTTCCGTTTGTATTTTTTGCCGTGGCAGCACTGCGATCGCAGTTCCGTCCGGAGAACACAATACAAGTAAATATTTGTGCGGAAATTGCTTTCTAAACATGCAGACACGTGTTTCGAGTTACTATAGACTCGTCAGTGATGCTAGGAAAGTAAAATTCACTACAAATCACAAAAGACATGACGAACGCTAAATTAATCATTGCCGCCCACATGACATGTGTAAGACGAAGCAAATGGTTTACATACATCGGACAGTCACAGTTGTAACCGACGGAAAAGGTATTAAGATGCCTTCATTATCAGTTGAACGGTATTGCCAGGGTAAACTGGCGAACAAAAAAAACTGTCCGACTCATTTTTTTTGCATTGTCAAAGGGGATATCGATCTCTCAAAAATAACATATGAATTGTTATTGATTATAAATAGAGCTGAGGATGTTTGCGGTATAACCATGGTTATATCATGTAACCATAGTAAATTACTATGGTTACATGATATAACCATGGTTATACCGCAAACATCCTCAGCTCTAATTATAAATATTTAAATAGATCCATATCGCAGATAATATATCTAGATTGAAATTTTACATCTCAATAACCTTGAAAACTTAAAAATTGATTCACATGTTAATTTTGTTCAAATGTTGTCAAACGTCAAAATGAGTTAGACAGTTTTTTTGTCCGCCAGTTTACATAACAGTTTTCATCCATCTGATGAAGCCATTGTACATCGAAACAATATTGTAGTAGTTTACAATAAAAATTTTTGGAAACTAGACGTTTATTACTTATTTCTGATCGTTACATAACAAAAACAATTTGAAACCCACTTGTGGTGAATTTTACTATCCCTGTATCATGCAATTATTGAAAAAACCAATTACGGCAATAAAAGACAATACTAGAAACCACGGAAAATTTCTACAAAAAAATAATTTTTCAAACAAACAAATAACACTAGTTAATAGAAATTCAGTTAAACTGCGTTTTTAAAAAATGCAAAACAAAAAGGCATCTAGTAAAAATCCTTACAAGAAATTCTGAAAATAGGTGGATTAGATTTAATAGTCAAATTATATGATAGAGAGCAAAACGTGATGTCATTATCAAACCGTTACAATTTAGAAAACAATATGAAGTAGAAACGACGTGAGTATATTTCTTCGTATATTTCATATAACGCTTGAAAAAAAAATTCCGTCTTTCTCCTACGACTTTTTTCTTTCGCGCATCTCATAGGTATAAATTTGCTAAGGTGTACGCACACAACTGCTACAAACATTTATTTCACCAAGTTTTAAAGTAAAACCAATAGAAAAATATATGGTAAATTATTTCATTTTAAGTATCAATGAAGAGGCTAAACAAAAATATCAGTGAATATGCAACATTGGATATTTTTAAATACACTCACAGACAAAAAAACCCGGACACTTGTTTTATGTCAGAAATTGTTAATTAAAGATCTAGTATGTTATAAAATTTAATGGTTAAGTATTTTAAATGATAGAAAAACACATTTTAAACAAAGGTTCATGTAATTAATCATAAATACAGTATTAGAAAAAAAATCTTTTCGTCAAAATGGAAATGGCGTAACCCAGTAAACCCAGTAACATCATTTTTCAGCTGCGGCTTAGATGTTTTGTGATTGTAACATTGAAATCACATTTTTAGTAACGCGTGTTACTCCCTCGGCATTTGATAACTGCATCCATACGTCTTGGCATGCCTTGAATCAGGTTAGAAATGGCTTCTTGGGGAATGTTTTCCCATTCTTCTAGAAGTGCTTCTCTTAACTCCTGTAAGTTTTCCGATGGTCTCTGCCGCCTCCTAATACGCCGTCCCAACATGTCCCACACGTGCTCAATGGGATTAACTTCAGGACTCCTTGCTGGCCATGGCAAAACGCGAATCCCCACTTTTTGCAGATAATTTGTGGTAACGCGAGCGACGTATGGGCGCGCATTGTCGTGCATTAGAAGAAAATCATTGCCTATATATGGACCAAATGGCACCACATGATTCGCCAAACATTCATTTATGTACCTCTTAGCTGCTAGATTTCCGTCTAATAAAACCAACTCCGTACGAGTATTCATACACACTCCTGCCCAAACCATCACTCCACCATCTCCAAATGGCGATCTCTCGGAAATACAGCACTGCGAATATCGATCCCCTATCCTTCTCCAAACTTTTTCACGTCCATCAGGTGAGCGTAAATTGAGACGAGATTCGTCTGTAAACAGAACACAGCTCCACTGTTCATTTCTCCAGGCTCTATGATTCTGGTGCAAAGCGCTATCTTTCGACGCGATGCATCCTTAGTAATCTGGGACCGGTTGCAGGTTTAGCTGACATCAGTCCACTTGCTTTCAACCTTCTTCTAACTGTTTTGGCTGATATTGGACGTCCATGCATGTTAAAAAACCGTTGGGCTACCATCGTAGATGGCAGGTTGCGCTCCCTAAGAACTGACACCACCATGCGCCTGTCTTCATTTTGCGTTCTGCATCGCGGACGACCCGAATCTGGTCTCCTGGTGTATTCTTGCGTCTATCTAAAACGTTTTAAGGCATCATGAATGGTACTTCTAGCCATATTCATGACATATGCGATGTAACGCACACTGAGTCCATCATTATGTAAAGCAACGGCTGCAGCAATATCTTCGGGTCTCATTGTGTAATAAGATAAATTGTGACTACCGTCTTACACTCAAAACACTGATAACACGTGAAAATTAAACAAATAGTGATAATAAAGAATAAAAAGGCAGACACAAATTCTGCAGTGACTGTGACTTTCGACAATTAAATGGCGTATCTCATAACAATAGCTTGTTTACACGTATCCATGGTAACAACATTATCACAAATTGATGCATTTTAAATTGCATTATCTACAAAAACTCTGACTGACATACATCTCATTTTTCTTTTTATAAAATAAATGTCCGGGTTTTTTTTGTCCCTGAGTGTATATCTAAATTCACTAATATTCATTACAAATTCATGCATTCCCTATCACTCCTGGTGTAAACTCATATAAAAGATCAAATTGTATTGTTTAAAATAAGCACTACAGAAACATTAATTTACTTACATTGCAGATTGTATCAAAATTTCTTATAGAAACTCTCCATGTAGTCAAATCTCGAAACCCTATTATATGAGGTGGCATTATGTCATTAGTATAGTGTGTAGCATCATTTTCATATACTTGGGATTCAGGTGCATAATAACCCTCTATCGGTTGTTTATTTTGCAAAGCTCCTTTAATTTTTCCTAAGCCACTGCTTATTTTTGCAACAGCTCCTTGATTTGTATGCTCATAAAATTTTTTGGACCTATTAAATATTTAAATGAATATGTACATGTATTTGTGTATATTAAGCAGAATGTTAGCCCACTGTTTAAAAGTTTTGAAAGACACAAACTACTTGATGAAGATAACTTCTAAATACCTTATTTTTGATGGTGATCCATGTGATTGCATATTTTGTCTAATAATAATTATTAGATTTTTAAATTATATTAGTAAGTATATTTACCTATTGCCAGAGTTTTTCTTATATGAAGCAGTAACCTTTGGTCCACATAAAAAGCTATAAAACTAACATTTTTATTAATAACTTTTTTGATAACATTATAAAATCATATTACTTCATTGCTATGATAAAATTCTGGAAGATGATTATTTTCAAGTACACCAAAAGCGTGATCGTATGCCTTGTAAAGTGGTTCTGAAGTTCTAAGTTTTGCAACATTATAAACCCCTTCCTCCAATAGTCGATATAACTCTGTTACTATCTCTTCCGAACAGCCAATAAAATCTGGACTTTTAGGACTGATATAAATTTTATATAGGTTTAGTGCTTCAGTGTGTAAATTTTCTAATTGGCGTTTCGAAAGGTCTGGTAATATAAGTTTATCGTTAAATTGCTCTGTAATTTTAAATGAATATAGAACATAATTTTATAGCTTTGATAAAGTAGGTAATGTTGCTATTGATAAATATGAAACATTATTTTATAATAAGGTCTGCCTAAAAATACATTATAAAAGGGATGGAAAGTTATAACTTTAAAGAAGTATCATAAACGATTTGCATTAACCTGCATTAATTATAAAAATGTTCTGAAATATGTTATTTCACACGTATTTCTAACTTGAACTTACCTACATCAAGACAAAATTGTAATATATGAACACATCCTTCCTTCTTTAAAAATTGCATGAAATGATAGAGAAGAGACTGTGTTTTCAAAATGGTTTTTAAATCTGATGCTAAAGCAGAATATTGTATGTCTTTCTTAATGAAGGTGGCAAACATTTCCACTTTTTCATGTGCAGTTACTATAGGTGTCCGAAACTTCTGCTTATTTGTACTAAGTACAACAAATAAATTAATAATGTTTGGATCAGCAAGCACATCCATGACAGGTAAAAGAACCCAACCAGCAAAAATTTCTCGTAACAGAGTTGTATAATTACTAAAACAATGAATTTTTAGAAAGAAAAATATAAATATAAAAAATTTTTACTAAAGGTAATGTACTTTAAACAAAAATTTCTTAAAATTAGAAAAACTGCTTGTAAATTTTGAAAATATGTTAGCTATTAGGTGTTTAAGTAAAATAATTTGTAGTAATGTTGCTTCGTAGTTACCTGCAATTCAGATACTCTTCTGGTAAAAGTTTTGGCATTAAACAAAATGTCAGCTGTCTCAAATAATTGAGCTCATGTTCTCGATTAATTGTAGCAATATGCAATCTATTACCTAAATAATCAACAGCAATTTTATTCATATTTAAATTTTTTAATTTTGCAATTTGCTGCATACACAAATAGTCATCGATATGCTTTATAACACATGGTATCATTTTATTAGTTATTAATGATCCAACATCAAGTTCCAAAAATTTATTTACTGCAGTGGCACTGGCATATTGAAGAGAAAATTTGAGTTCATTTAAAAATGTCACATCATTTGTAAATGTACTATACCATGAAGTAACAAATGTTTCAATTAATCTACCATAAAACTAAAATGTATGGATTTGTATATATATTCTATCTACCAAGATACGTAGGTACATACATGTTCAACAATTGTATTTAAGTGCTTACTTAAATATACCTTCTTCCAGGGTAAAGTTTTTTTTGTTAACTTATGTCTATCACATAAAGATTCATTACAAATACCGCAAGACGATGTAATGTGCTTATTACTGGATAATCGCACACGATAAAAGCTGACAAGTCTATGTAGACAAAACGAAGCATTTTTCTGGTATTTTATAAGACACCAGCACACAATAAATCCAAATATGTAGTTAAAAAATATAATGGATGCTGCTAAGGGACTATAAAATATAATATTAATAAAATATTTATTATTAATTCAAATTCTAACCTTAAAAATATTGCAATCACAGAACAGAGGGAAATAATAACTATGGCGATGTTCCGGGTTATTGGATCATCTTTTAATAAAAATAATATATTAATAAGTTCCTTATAGGCCATTTTTACGCCATATAATTTAATATAAAATCATATTTTGGTCGGTACAATTATTCGTCTAGACATTTGATATTCGATTTTAAACTCTGTTGTAAATAACTTTGAACTTGTCGAATATGCTATTGGTTGCATTCAGCTAAATTTAATCGCTCTCAAAAATCGATAAATTCTGACTAATCATGTTTTCTATTGAAACAGTATAAACTTTAAGCTGCTTTAAGCAGTAAATCACATGTCGGCACATTTAATCTTTTGAAATGAAACAGAATCAAACCATATAATCAAATAATCAGAATGTAACTAATGCGTGAAAGTATTTTGGCATGTTCTCTTTCTCTCTTAAACATGTGCTATAAAAATATAGTAAGAGATATCAGATTGTTTGAATTTATTAATAATTCCTCCAGTTGAATACTATCTATTCAGTGATGCCAGAGTTCACGATTTATCGCGAAATATAACGATTTCGGTCATGATATCACGATCTCATGCTTCACATTTTTAATCTCACGATTTAACAATGTTTACATCTTTATTTATTATAAAATTAGCAAAATTTTAAAAAGCATGCAGAGTCCTCTATGATTAACTTAACAAATCTTGAAAGAAAGTCACGCGCCTAGCGGTAACACTGATGGGTAATAGATGATACCAGCATAGAAAAACTATAATAGAAGGGCAACTCTTTTACCGGCTTGAGAGATGGGCAACAGCGCCTTTTGTGGCTAGCTAAGCGTCATAGACAGAAATTGTACAAATATTGGTTCGCATCCCAACTATTTGCGGATTTATATATTAAAACCGCAATTTTCAAAAATATATATTAATAAGAAATTGCAATCAAATTAATTTTCTTTATTAAAGATTGAAATTTATGGTATTTGTTAACACAATTATTTTGCATTTTATAAAGAAAATTAACGTGATTACAATTTCCTATTTATATACACATTATACTTTAATATTAAGCGAAAAATAAGGATGATATTACTTATGGGATTACTTGAATTGAAATAAAAAGTACATATACAAAACATTCGTTTATTGCAAATAAAATTGAGATATATCGTATACACTTTATTGATATTGAAAATTAGTTTGAATTTCATCATCGACAGATGTTGATTGTTGTGGTTCTGTTACATGTTTATGGGGATTATAAAAAGAATTTGCTGGAGTAGCAGGCTCATCAAAACCTAAATTAAGTAAAATACTGTATTCCTACTTTTCAAAAACAAAACTGTGTACCTGGCATATTTACAGATGGAAGAGAATTTGGAAATAATCTAGTTCCCTTTTTACAGATGTCCATGAAGTGGGCACCGCAAACTCTAATGGCATTGTACAATTTCTCATCTGTAAAGGTCATTATTTCTTCATTCTGAAGTCGCTGCAACCATATTTCTTTTATGCATTGATTTTTCACTGAAATACGATGTCTACAAACAAAAAGCTGTAATTCTCATTTATATAATTCATTTAAAAATTTACCTGCTCGACTTCCTATCCAAACAGCCTTCTACAATACAAGCATGAAATTTGTCTCTATCCATTCTATATAAATAAATTAATATTCTTACAATAATGCTTTTGGCTTGTATATTTTACACTTACGTTACTTTCTCTTTAGTCAATCTTAGAGAATGTCTTTCATAAACTACTAAGTACTAAACACACAAAAAATAAAAGACTATAAAATAGTATATACACAAAATTAAAATAACACCGTACAAGAATCAAATAAACACTGACTATAACACAAAACCAAAACACAAAAGTATAATATATTAAAAAAACACAATTCAGGTAATCCGAAAAATACACAACATAAATGGCGACAATAACACAATAAAAATGGCGCGAGCACGATCCAGGATAAGTGTAAAAGTAACGCTTAGCTAGGCGCCAGGTGTCGCCACATTTTCAATATTTTTAAATGTTATAAGATCCCGCCCCGTGGATACCAGTATCTATGATATTCATGTAAAGTTCCGAAATATATTTTCCTAAATTTCCATGAATTTAATCTGTGATTTAATGCTGATTCAGTGTTTTCTTGGCATAAAATACACTAGATTTGTATAAGGTGCTAGATTCTAGAAACAATTTAAATATCAAAATCTTAAAATGAACAGTAGTGGCAGCGAATCAGAACAACCTCCTACAAAACTTATTAAACATTACAAACAAAAATATAAGACTGGAACTGATTTTCAGTGGATAAAAATGAGTTCAAAGGGCAAATACTTTGCGTGGTATACCTATATACATAATATTAAATGCAAAAGTTTTTTTGTCAACTTTTACTTTATTTTTTAGGCGTAAAGCATGTTGTAATTACATTAGAATCACTCATGGGAAAAGCGAACTAATTAAACATGCGGAAACAACAAAACATAAAAAGTCATTAGCAACAATTATGCAGCAACCATCAGTTTTAGGTTTGTGTTGCTAAACATACTAAAGAAAAAGATATACAGTGCAAGACAAAGGAAGTTGAGATTAGAATTGCAAGATTTATCACGGAGCATAATTTGCCATTTAAATTAATGGAACGTCTTCCTAAATTAATTAGAGCTGTGTGTCCCGATTCCAAAATAGCAGAAGGTTTACCATGTAACCATTCAAAAATAAAAAATCTTATAAATATCACACAAACTGAACAAAAAGCTAGAATTATAAATTTAATGAAAGATAATAAATTTAGTATAATAGGAGATGAGACAACTGATCCTGAAGATTTTCTGTCTTGTAAGATTTAAAAATATTACGATAGAAGATCATTTTCTGACCTTAATAGATATTGTAGATACCACAGCAACTGCATCATTTGATGCAATAATTAAATTATTTTAAAAAAATGATATACCATACAAAACATTTAATTGGATTTGTGGCTGATGGTGCAAACAACATGATGGGAATGCACAATTCTGTGGCTAATTGGCTAAAGCAAGTTATTCCTCAGATATTCAAAATGAAATGTATTTGCCACACGTTCCACTTATGTGTATCATATGCCTGCAAAACTTTTCCTCAAGAACTAGAGCAAGTGACTAGAGAGGTTTGTTACATTTTATTTACCTTTAGTAAATCATAGGAACACTATTGACTGACTACTATTCCAATTAGCTTTAGTAAACTTAATTATTCAATAATTATTCCTCAACTATACTTATTATTATATGTATAGAAATATATACATGTATAAATTTTGTAGGTGTACAATTACTTTGCAAATAGTCCAAAGAGGGTATATGAATATAAGCAATTTCCAGAATTTGCCCAAGTATCCCAGTGAAGATTTTACACTGATCGCAAACCAGGTGGCTTTCTCTGCTGGGAGTGGTGAAAAGATTACTTTCACAATATAATGCATTGGTATTATTCTTCACTGACCAAAGTAGTAAAAATATTACACAGGCAAACAGTTTATTGGACATTTTAGTAAAACTTCAAACAAAATTATATCTAGAATTTCTTAAAAAAGGTATATAACCCCTTACCACAATTATTAATCGTATCCTAAATACGTATTTCGACAACTAAGTTGTCATCATCAGTAGGTAAAAACCACTAATTAAAAAGTCGCACATGGGGCACAGTAAAGCTAGCGAACCGCTTACGCAAACAACTACTTTACACCGCGTCCACGCATAGACTCAAACGCTCATTTTCACTCATTCAAACCTCAAAATTACAGGAAAAAATTCAATTTTTGAAATACCACGAAATCGTGAACATGTAAAAATAACTATATTTTCTAGTTTTTACTGCTGTTTTTACTAATTTCTATTACTAATTGATTTATGAAAACTCATTAATAAATATTATTTACCAATTTTTTGAGGGTGGCTCTCAAGTCCACCCCTGAGGGTATCTGCTATAGACCTCTTCAAAAATATTCAAAACTTATTTTTATCATCATCAACATGTCTTTGTGAACGTAAGCATGTATATAAAACGTAACGTCAAACGTAAAGGTGAACACTGAACGTAACATAAAACGTAAACATTGAATGTAATATAAACGTAATAGTTTTAGTAACATAATATCCAACGTCAAAGAAAAGAAGTGTATTAATAACCTTTTTGCTAAAAAATTCAATGATAGAAAATAAAATAGTTACATAATTATTTTAAATATAAATAAATTGGAATGGATTCTGATCAATCTACAATCATACTTACAGTATTTATTTGCATACATTTATTACTAAATTTCTAACAATTTTTTAATAAAAACTTGATTTATTTATCAACATTCAATTCTTCTTCTTCGTTTTCTTGGTCCTCCTTTTTTTGAACAGCATTCTAACCAGCAGTGACCGTTGACTCGTTTCTATATATGGACTCATATATCAGGGTTTTTTTATGGAGTATCTATAAATTACAAAAATTAAAAACAAATACAATACATAAATATTAATAATAAATACATCATCCAAACGTTCTACTCGGTTTGCCAGTTCAGCTTGTATTTCTGACATTTGAGCCTGCAGTTCTGACATTTGAGCTATCATATTTGATAATTTGGTTTGTTCTTGCGATATTTTTTCGTGTTCCGTGCTTTCCAATTTCAATAATTCACTTAAGTGACTTCTATTGTGTGCGATCATTTCTTGTTTATCGCACATGTCTTTGTCACATACGTAACAATATTCATTACAATTATTACCACTACTGCTTGGAATTGCTGTTTGAACGTCAGAGGCTGTAATATAAAATAAACTTTATAAAAATATAAAAAAAGTGTATTTTTAAAATGTAATCAATATGTGACTTATTATCACTTACATTCAATGATAGAAAATAAAATAGTAACATAATTATTTTAAATATAAATAAATTGGAATGGATTCTGATCAATCTACAATCATACTTACAGTATTTATTTGAATACATTTATTACTAAATTTCTAACAATTTTTTAATAAAAACTTGATTTATTTATCAACATTCAATTCTTCTTCTTCGTTTTCTTGGTCCTCCTTTTTTTGAACAGCATTCTAACCAGCAGTGACCGTTGACTCGTTTCTATATATGGACTCATATATCAGGGTTTTTTTTTATGGAGTATCTACAAATTACAAAAATTAAAAAGAAATACAATACATAAATATTAATAATAAATACATCATCCAAATGTTCTACTCGGTTTGCCAGTTCAGCTTGTATTTCTGACATTTGAGCCTGCATTTCTGACATTTGAGCTATCATATTTGATAATTTGGTTTCTTCTTGCGATATTTTTTCGTGTTCCGTGCTTTCCAATTTCAATAATTCACTTAAGTGACTTCTATTGTGTGCGATCATTTCTTGTTTATCGCACATGTCTTTGTCACATACGTAACAATATTCATTACAATTATTACCACTACTGCTTGGAATTGCTGTTTGAACGTCAGAGGCTGTAATATAAAATAAACTTTATAAAAATATAAAAAAGGTGTATTTTTAAAATGTAATCAATATGTGACTTATTATCACTTACATTCAATGCTAGAAAATAAAATAGTTACATAATTATTTTAAATATAAATAAATTGGAATGGATTCTGATCAATCTACAATCATACTTACAGTATTTATTTGAATACATTTATTACTAAATTTCTAACAATTTTTTAATAAAAACTTGATTTATTTATCAACATTCAATTCTTCTTCTTCTTCGTTTTCTTGGTCCTCCTTTTTTTGAACAGCATTCTAACCAGCAGTGACCGTTGACTCGTTTCTATATATGGACTCATATATCAGGGTTTTTTTTATGGAGTATCTACAAATTACAAAAATTAAAAAGAAATACAATACATAAATATTAATAATAAATACATCATCCAAATGTTCTAGTCGGTTTGCCAGTTCAGCTTGTATTTCTGACATTTGAGCCTGCATTTCTGACATTTGAGCTATCATATTTGATAATTTGGTTTCTTCTTGCGATATTTTTTCGTGTTCCGTGCTTTCCAATTTCAATAATTCACTTAAGTGACTTCTATTGTGTGCGATTATTTCTTGTTTATCGCACATGTCTTTGTCACATACGTAACAATATTCATTACAATTATTACCACTACTGCTTGGAATTGCTGTTTGAACGTCAGAGGCTGTAATATAAAATAAACTTTATAAAAATATAAAAAAAGTGTATTTTTAAAATGTAATCAATATGTGACTTATTATCACTTACATTCAATGATAGAAAATAAAATAGTTACATAATTATTTTAAATATAAATAAATTGGAATGGATTCTGATCAATCTACAATCATACTTACAGTATTTATTTGAATACATTTATTACTAAATTTCTAACAATTTTTTAATAAAAACTTGATTTATTTATCAACATTCAATTCTTCTTCTTCGTTTTCTTGGTCCTCCTTTTTTGAACAGCATTCTAACCAGCAGTGACCGTTGACTCGTTTCTATATATGGACTCATATATCAGGGTTTTTTTATGGAGTATCTACAAATTACAAAAATTAAAAAGAAATACAATACATAAATATTAATAATAAATACATCATCCAAACGTTCTACTCGGTTTGCCAGTTCAGCTTGTATTTCTGACATTTGAGCTATCATATTTGATAATTTGGTTTCTTCTTGCGATATTTTTTCGTGTTCCGTGCTTTCCAATTTCAACAATTCACTTAAGTGACTTCTATTGTGTGCGATTATTTCTTGTTTATCGCACATGTCTTTGTCACATACGTAACAATATTCATTACAATTATTACCACTACTGCTTGGAATTGCTATTTGAACGTCAGAGGCTGTAATATAAAATAAACTTTATAAAAATATAAAAAAAGTATTTTTAAAATGTAATCAATATGTGACTTATTATCACTTACATTCAATGATAGAAAATAAAATAGTTACATAATTATTTTAAATATAAATAAATTGGAATGGATTCTGATCAATCTACAATCATACTTACAGTATTTATTTGAATACATTTATTACTAAATTTCTAACAATTTTTTAATAAAAACTTGATTTATTTATCAACATTCAATTCTTCTTCTTCGTTTTCTTGGTCCTCCTTTTTTTGAACAGCATTCTAACCAGCAGTGACCGTTGACTCGTTTCTATATATGGACTCATATATCAGGGTTTTTTTTTTATGGAGTATCTACAAATTACAAAAATTAAAAAGAAATACAATACATAAATATTAATAATAAATACATCATCAAAACGTTCTCGGTTTGACAGTTCAGCTTGTATTTCTGACATTTGAGAGTGCATTTCTGACATTTGAGCTATCATATTTGATAATTTGGTTTCTTCTTGCGATATTTTTTCGTGTTCCGTGCTTTCCAATTTCAATAATTCACTTAAGTGACTTCTATTGTGTGCGATTATTTCTTGTTTATCGCACATGTCTTTGTCACATACGTAACAATATTCATTACAATTATTACCACTACTGCTTGGAATTGCTATTTGAACGTCAGAGGCTGTAATATAAAATAAACTTTATAAAAATATAAAAAAGGTGTATTTTTAAAATGTAATCAATATGTGACTTATTATCACTTACATTCAATGATAGAAAATAAAATAGTTACATAATTATTTTAAATATAAATAAATTGGAATGGATTCTGATCAATCTACAATCATACTTACAGTATTTATTTGAATACATTTATTACTAAATTTCTAACAATTTTTTAATAAAAACTTGATTTATTTATCAACATTCAATTCTTCTTCTTCTTCGTTTTCTTGGTCCTCCTTTTTTTGAACAGCATTCTAACCAGCAGTGACCGTTGACTCGTTTCTATATATGGACTCATATATCAGGGTTTTTTTTATGGAGTATCTACAAATTACAAAAATTAAAAAGAAATACAATACATAAATATTAATAATAAATACATCATCCAAATGTTCTAGTCGGTTTGCCAGTTCAGCTTGTATTTCTGACATTTGAGCCTGCATTTCTGACATTTGAGCTATCATATTTGATAATTTGGTTTCTTCTTGCGATATTTTTTCGTGTTCCGTGCTTTCCAATTTCAATAATTCACTTAAGTGACTTCTATTGTGTGCGATTATTTCTTGTTTATCGCACATGTCTTTGTCACATACGTAACAATATTCATTACAATTATTACCACTACTGCTTGGAATTGCTGTTTGAACGTCAGAGGCTGTAATATAAAATAAACTTTATAAAAATATAAAAAAAGTGTATTTTTAAAATGTAATCAATATGTGACTTATTATCACTTACATTCAATGATAGAAAATAAAATAGTTACATAATTATTTTAAATATAAATAAATTGGAATGGATTCTGATCAATCTACAATCATACTTACAGTATTTATTTGAATACATTTATTACTAAATTTCTAACAATTTTTTAATAAAAACTTGATTTATTTATCAACATTCAATTCTTCTTCTTCGTTTTCTTGGTCCTCCTTTTTTGAACAGCATTCTAACCAGCAGTGACCGTTGACTCGTTTCTATATATGGACTCATATATCAGGGTTTTTTTATGGAGTATCTACAAATTACAAAAATTAAAAAGAAATACAATACATAAATATTAATAATAAATACATCATCCAAACGTTCTACTCGGTTTGCCAGTTCAGCTTGTATTTCTGACATTTGAGCTATCATATTTGATAATTTGGTTTCTTCTTGCGATATTTTTTCGTGTTCCGTGCTTTCCAATTTCAACAATTCACTTAAGTGACTTCTATTGTGTGCGATTATTTCTTGTTTATCGCACATGTCTTTGTCACATACGTAACAATATTCATTACAATTATTACCACTACTGCTTGGAATTGCTATTTGAACGTCAGAGGCTGTAATATAAAATAAACTTTATAAAAATATAAAAAAAGTATTTTTAAAATGTAATCAATATGTGACTTATTATCACTTACATTCAATGATAGAAAATAAAATAGTTACATAATTATTTTAAATATAAATAAATTGGAATGGATTCTGATCAATCTACAATCATACTTACAGTATTTATTTGAATACATTTATTACTAACTTTCTAACAATTTTTTAATAAAAACTTGATTTATTTAACAACATTCAATTCTTCTTCTTCGTTTTCTTGGTCCTCCTTTTTTTGAACAGCATTCTAACCAGCAGTGACCGTTGACTCGTTTCTATATATGGACTCATATATCAGGGTTTTTTTTTTATGGAGTATCTACAAATTACAAAAATTAAAAAGAAATACAATACATAAATATTAATAATAAATACATCATCAAAACGTTCTCGGTTTGACAGTTCAGCTTGTATTTCTGACATTTGAGAGTGCATTTCTGACATTTGAGCTATCATATTTGATAATTTGGTTTCTTCTTGCGATATTTTTTCGTGTTCCGTGCTTTCCAATTTCAATAATTCACTTAAGTGACTTCTATTGTGTGCGATTATTTCTTGTTTATCGCACATGTCTTTGTCACATACGTAACAATATTCATTACAATTATTACCACTACTGCTTGGAATTGCTATTTGAACGTCAGAGGCTGTAATATAAAATAAACTTTATAAAAATATAAAAAAAGTATTTTTAAAATGTAATCAATATGTGACTTATTATCACTTACATTCAATGATAGAAAATAAAATAGTTACATAATTATTTTAAATATAAATAAATTGGAATGGATTCTGATCAATCTACAATCATACTTACAGTATTTATTTGCATAAATTTATTACTAAATTTCTAACAATTTTTTAATAAAAACTTGATTTATTTATCAACATTCAATTCTTCTTCTTCTTCGTTTTCTTGGTCCTTCTTTTTTTGAACAGCATTCTAACCAGCAGTGACCGTTGACTCGTTTCTATATATGGACTCATATATCAGGGTTTTTTTTATGGAGTATCTACAAATTACAAAAATTAAAAAGAAATACAATACATAAATATTAATAATAAATACATCATCCAAATGTTCTACTCGGTTTGCCAGTTCAGCTTGTATTTCTGACATTTGAGCGTGCATTTCTGACATTTGAGCTATCATATTTGATAATTTGGTTTCTTCTTGCGATATTTTTTCGTGTTCCGTGCTTTCCAATTTCAATAATTCACTTAAGTGACTTCTATTGTGTGCGATTATTTCTTGTTTATCGCACATGTCTTTGTCACATACTTAACAATATTCATTACAATTATTACCACTACTGCTTGGAATTGCTATTTGAACGTCAGAGGCTGTAATATAAAATAAACTTTATAAAAATATAAAAAAAGTATTTTTAAAATGTAATCAATATGTGACTTATTATCACTTACATTCAATGATAGAAAATAAAATAGTTACATAATTATTTTAAATATAAATAAATTGGAATGGATTCTGATCAATCTACAATCATACTTACAGTATTTATTTGCATAAATTTATTACTAAATTTCTAACAATTTTTTAATAAAAACTTGATTTATTTATCAACATTCAATTCTTCTTCTTCTTCGTTTTCTTGGTCCTCCTTTTTTTGAACAGCATTCTAACCAGCAGTGACCGTTGACTCGTTTCTATATATGGACTCATATATCAGGGTTTTTTTATGGAGTATCTACAAATTACAAAAATTAAAAAAGAAATACAATACATAAATATTAATAATAAATACATCATCCAAACGTTCTCGGTTTGACAGTTCAGCTTGTATTTCTGACATTTGAGCGTGCATTTCTGACATTTGAGCTATCATATTTGATAATTTGGTTTCTTCTTGCGATATTTTTTCGTGTTCCGTGCTTTCCAATTTCAATAATTCACTTAAGTGACTTCTATTGTGTGCGATTATTTCTTGTTTATCGCACATGTCTTTGTCACATACGTAACAATATTCATTACAATTATTACCACTACTGCTTGGAATTGCTGTTTGAACGTCAGAGGCTGTAATATAAAATAAACTTTATAAAAATATAAAAAAAGTGTATTTTTAAAATGTAATCAATATGTGACTTATTATCACTTACATTCAATGATAGAAAATAAAATAGTTACATAATTATTTTAAATATAAATCAATTGGAATGGATTCTGATCAATCTACAATCATACTTACAGTATTTATTTGAATACATTTATTACTAAATTTCTAACAATTTTTTAATAAAAACTTGATTTATTTATCAACATTCAATTCTTCTTCTTCGTTTTCTTGGTCCTCCTTTTTTTGAACAGCATTCTAACCAGCAGTGACCGTTGACTCGTTTCTATATATGGACTCATATATCAGGGTTTTTTTTATGGAGTATCTACAAATTACAAAAAATAAAAAGAAATACAATACATAAATATTAATAATAAATACATCATCCAAACGTTCTACTCGGTTTGCCAGTTCAGCTTGTATTTCTGACATTTGAGCTATCATATTTGATAATTTGGTTTCTTTTTGCGATATTTTTTCGTGTTCCGTGCTTTCCAATTTCAATAATTCACTTAAGTGACTTCTATTGTGTGCGATTATTTCTTGTTTATCGCACAAGTCTTTGTCACATACGTAACAATATTCATTACAATTATTACCACTACTGCTTGGAATTGCTGTTTGAACGTCAGAGGCTGTAATATAAAATAAACTTTATAAAAATATAAAAAAAGTGTATTTTTAAAATGTAATCAATATGTGACTTATTATCACTTACATTCAATGATAGAAAATAAAATAGTTACATAATTATTTTAAATATAAATAAATTGGAATGGATTCTGATCAATCTACAATCATACTTACAGTATTTATTTGAATACATTTATTACTAAATTTCTAACAATTTTTTAATAAAAACTTGATTTATTTATCAACATTCAATTCTTCTTCTTCGTTTTCTTGGTCCTCCTTTTTTGAACAGCATTCTAACCAGCAGTGACCGTTGACTCGTTTCTATATATGGACTCATATATCAGGGTTTTTTTATGGAGTATCTACAAATTACAAAAATTAAAAAGAAATACAATACATAAATATTAATAATAAATACATCATCCAAATGTTCTACTCGGTTTGCCAGTTCAGCTTGTATTTCTGACATTTGAGCGTGCATTTCTGACATTTGAGCTATCATATTTGATAATTTGGTTTCTTCTTGCGATATTTTTTCGTGTTCCGTGCTTTCCAATTTCAATAATTCACTTAAGTGACTTCTATTGTGTGCGATTATTTCTTGTTTATCGCACATGTCTTTGTCACATACGTAACAATATTCATTACAATTATTACCACTACTGCTTGGAATTGCTATTTGAACGTCAGAGGCTGTAATATAAAATAAACTTTATAAAAATATAAAAAAAGTATTTTTAAAATGTAATCAATATGTGACTTATTATCACTTACATTCAATGATAGAAAATAAAATAGTTACATAATTATTTTAAATATAAATAAATTGGAATGGATTCTGATCAATCTACAATCATACTTACAGTATTTATTTGCATAAATTTATTACTAAATTTCTAACAATTTTTTAATAAAAACTTGATTTATTTATCAACATTCAATTCTTCTTCTTCTTCGTTTTCTTGGTCCTCCTTTTTTTGAACAGCATTCTAACCAGCAGTGACCGTTGACTCGTTTCTATATATGGACTCATATATCAGGGTTTTTTTATGGAGTATCTACAAATTACAAAAATTAAAAAAGAAATACAATACATAAATATTAATAATAAATACATCATCCAAACGTTCTCGGTTTGCCAGTTCAGCTTGTATTTCTGACATTTGAGCGTGCATTTCTGACATTTGAGCTATCATATTTGATAATTTGGTTTCTTCTTGCGATATTTTTTCGTGTTCCGTGCTTTCCAATTTCAATAATTCACTTAAGTGACTTCTATTGTGTGCGATTATTTCTTGTTTATCGCACATGTCTTTGTCACATACGTAACAATATTCATTACAATTATTACCACTACTGCTTGGAATTGCTGTCTGAACGTCAGAGGCTGTAATATAAAATAAACTTTATAAAAATATAAAAAAAGTGTATTTTTAAAATGTAATCAATATGTGACTTATTATCACTTACATTCAATGATAGAAAATAAAATAGTTACATAATTATTTTAAATATAAATAAATTGGAATGGATTCTGATCAATCTACAATCATACGTACAGTATTTATTTGAATACATTTATTACTAAATTTCTAACAATTTTTTAATAAAAACTTGATTTATTTATCAACATTCAATTCTTCGTTTTCTTGGTCCTCCTTTTTTTTGAACAGCATTCTAACCAGCAGTGACCGTTGACTCGTTTCTATATATGGACTCATAGTCATATATCAGGGTTTTTTTATGGAGTATCTACAAATTACAAAAATTAAAAAGAAATACAATACATAAATATTAATAATAAATACATCATCCAAACGTTCTACTCGGTTTGCCAGTTCAGCTTGTATTTCTGACATTTGAGCTATCATATTTGATAATTTGGTTTCTTTTTGCGATATTTTTTCGTGTTCCGTGCTTTCCAATTTCAATAATTCACTTAAGTGACTTCTATTGTGTGCGATTATTTCTTGTTTATCGCACAAGTCTTTGTCACATACGTAACAATATTCATTACAATTATTACCACTACTGCTTGGAATTGCTGTTTGAACGTCAGAGGCTGTAATATAAAATAAACTTTATAAAAATATAAAAAAAGTGTATTTTTAAAATGTAATCAATATGTGACTTATTATAACTTACATTCAATGATAGAAAATAAAATAGTTACATAATTATTTTAAATATAAATAAATTGGAATGGATTCTGATCAATCTACAATCATACTTACAGTATTTATTTGAATACATTTATTACTAAATTTCTAACAATTTTTTAATAAAAACTTGATTTATTTATCAACATTCAATTCTTCGTTTTCTTGGTCCTCCTTTTTTTTGAACAGCATTCTAACCAGCAGTGACCGTTGACTCGTTTCAATATATGGACTCATATATCAGGGTTTTTTTATGGAGTATCTACAAATTACAAAAATTAAAAAGAAATACAATACATAAATATTAATAATAAATACATCATCCAAACGTTCTACTCGGTTTGCCAGTTCAGCTTGTATTTCTGACATTTGAGCTATCATATTTGATAATTTGGTTTCTTCTTGCGATATTTTTTCGTGTTCCGTGCTTTCCAATTCCAATAATTCACTTAAGTGACTTCTATTGTGTGCGATTATTTCTTGTTTATCGCACAAGTCTTTGTCACATACGTAACAATATTCATTACAATTATTACCACTACTGCTTGGAATTGCTGTTTGAACGTCAGAGGCTGTAATATAAAATAAACTTTATAAAAATATAGAAAAAGTGTATTTTTAAAATGTAATCAATATGTGACTTATTATCACTTACATTGCCTTTTATTTTTATTTATTCGAAACAATATGGTATATGATAAATACGGGCTGTTCTAAAACCTTCACAATGAAAATTCAAACTTACAAAATAAATTCAGAAAATAACAAAAAAAGAGTCTATGCGTGGACGCGGTGTTTTAGCTGGATTTATAAACTTGCCGTTGGCGTACCGCACCGTAGCGTTGCAGTTCGTCCGAGTTAGGTTGAATTATAAACTTGCCGTTTCTGGACGTTGCGAGCCGCCGCGCACGCCCAGATCATTCTTCGTAGGAACGCATTCACATCTGTTCACATCTCACATACAGAAAGGAATTGGTGATTTGTCATTTGTGTTGCGTGATATTATTTAAAATGGACAAAAATAAATATTTGGCCGGAGGTGCAGCAATTTTGCTGAGTTTGTGTGCAGCAGCAAAAATTGTTGATGCAAGGAGAAGAAGACGGTTTAAAGTACGTCCGATAAACCGAGCGCGACGTGTAATGGGCAACTTCCAATATTATTTAAAAATGAAAGAGCAGGATCCAGAGCAATTCTTTAAATAAACACGAATGCTTATGGAATGGTTTCCTGGCAAGATAAAGTAATTACTGGAGGAACTTTGTTGAACAATTAAATTTAATAGCTTGCTCAAATTATTTTTTTTTAAATATCAGTTTAATTTAGGGTAGGTTAGATTAGATTTGTAAATATTTCTTTTCATTCATGTACATAAGCAACAAATAAAAAACTAAAACAAAATACACATTTTTTTATTCAGATTCTAAACAAATAAAAAACTAAAACAAAATACACATTTCTTAATCCGATTCTAGAATTTCTAACATAAGTTTTCGCTTTTGCTTTGCAATAGATGGTGACATTTCATCTAAATGAGCCACTACATATTGCCCAAGAGTTGCATTGACGCTTTTCGGCTCCGACTGGGCTTGCATTGAAGCAGCAACATTTTGGGCTACATTCAATATAGTATCCATTGTCGAGGCAGTTCCATCTGCTCTCTTTCTTTTTTCTGCATTTGAAATAATATCAATATATATAGATTTAGTAGTAATTTTAACAAACCTCTCCTTGAAGCCGGGGTCTCCTGTGGAATATCCCCTATACGCAGCTCTATATTTGAAGCATGCACCTCATCTGGTTCTTCAATATCCTGGTTGTCCCCATCAGCACCAGGAGACAGCAAAGTATCTAATGTTGGCCATGCAGATGATGCCGATGAGGACGGTCTATTTTCTATTTCTGTTAGTACTACAGGAGTAGTAGTGTGTGTTCTATTCCAATTAAGCATAATTATTAATTACTTAGTAATTATATAAAAAAAGGTTACATACTTCCTTGACTTGGTATATTTTGAATAAAACAACATTTTGTTATATAAATGCCAATTGGATTCGGCTATGGCTGAGCCCGATGGAAGCGATCTCTTCTCTTTCGTGAATCGATCGCGGACACTTTTCCACTGCTTACAGTTTTTAACTACAAAAATTATAAGATTATACCTACATACACGAGGAGGCTTGTATAGATATTACCGGACATTCCTGTGAGTGTGAGTGTAATTCCTGCCACGCATTGTCAACTTTCAACACATCCCGGTGATGTTTGTGTTGTAGGTTGTATATAACCTCATAGTTTTGAATTAATTCTATAAGTAATTCTACAGAATCTACAAAAACAAAAAGTAATAACAGAACATTGCAATATATTGTATCCAAAGAATGTTAAATAAATTATTTACCTGCTGGTCATTCTATATTAACTATCAAACGACAAATGGTGTCCACGCTGTACGCTGTTTGTGTTTGTAAACAAAGCCAAGCGCGTTGCGCAAACTCCAAATTGCACAATTTCATTGGTTCATACACCAACGTTAACGAACTGCTGCGGACTGCAACGGAAAAAGATAAAAGTTGGTCAAGTCTGAACGGTGGCGAACGGCAGCGAACGGAATGTGGGCGTCACAACTCCAACGAACGTTCTTTATAATTATACACGTTTACTTCAACGCTTTTTAACTTGAGCGAACTGCTGCGAAGTGCAACGCTACGGTGCGGTACGCCAACAGCAAGTTTATAAATCCAGCTTTTTAAAGTAGTTGTTTGCGTAAGCGGTTCGCTAGCTTTACTGTGCCCCATGTGCGACTTTTTAATTATATAGCATTCCATTTAAGAAAGGACCAGATGGCGCGACAATTTGAGTATAATTTACACAGGAATTTAAAAAAAATAGATAATTTGTATGTGAGGTTATGTACCTACTAACTTATACAAAAGATTATTTTTGACGTTTATTTATTAACATATTTATTATTAAGAAAGCTTAGACTTAAAAGTTTTATTCAAGCAAGAAGCGGCAAATATATACCAATGCAAGGTATTAGACTTATATAAAATATTTCAATCAATATCTTATAATCTGTTATTTATTGTTTGAAGGTGTTGCATCCACAATAAATTTGTGCGTAAATACAGTGAGAATGTGTTAAAATTACTACTGGAGAAATATTTACATCTTTCTTTGATTTTATTAGAGAACAAAACTTTTGTGTAAATGTGAAACTAATAAATTTAAAGGATTGATGGTGGCAGTGTATTATCATTATCATAATATTTGTGTATCGTTTAGTTTAAAAAATATAGCATTTTACAAAATACAGTTATTTTAATAGTATCTATAATGAGAGAGCAATAAGGAAATTAATTTACTTGCACATCATTTCACATAATTTGGATAAAAAATTTTATACATCTAAAAAAGGTATTTAAAAATATTTTCATTTTACAAAAGTAAGTACATATTAAAAAGGATAAAACAGCAATTTTGCACCAAAAGATAGGTAAAACGTAAGCATTTTTCCAGTTTCAGTATTTGGTTAAACATGTGTTCATTTCCTTATTTCAAGTTATTTCTGATTAATACTTACATTTTTGCTTATGTATGGGATAAATTGTTACTATCGTACAATGATTTTTTTGCTTTTAGCAGAAATATGGTTTGACTACAGTTTCAGATTTCAATGTAATTGAAAAAAAAATAAGAATAAATAAAAAGAGAAATTGTGCTTTCATGGGAAACTCCGTGTGTTCAGTAAAAACAATTTTTTTCATAAATGTCTGAACACAATGAGTGTAAAACCCTCTTTTATTAGCATAAAATATACATTAAATCTTTTACCTACACTTACATAATTACATTAAAAAAATTATATAATAATTTCCTACTTAGAAATTTCATTAATATTCCGCGATTATCACAATATCTGGTAGTTACTTGAGACCCAGGACGTCGAACAATTTCTGAGGACCTGAAACAACTTACAATCTCATGACTCATGACGTCATGACTCATGAATGTATATGGTAAACATTATTATATAATTATATTTGGTTTACATTTTATTCACTATATTTACCAAACTATACAATTTATAAGTATAAAAAAAATATATCTAACACATCACATACACACACGAATCTAAATCAAGAACATCACACACACATAACTAAATTTAACACACCACAGTTCATTATGTTACATATTGTTCATGAATATATATATATATATATATATATATATATATATATATATATATATATTGAAAACTACTCATCTTCAAGATCAGAACCTGAATCTAATGAAAATTCTGAGGATGACCCAGTATTTACAGTAAAAGTCAAATTTTCTAATACATTTTCAACAATATTATCTAATTCATACATTTTGTTTTCTTCTGTGATAACGTGATGAATGCTATTTTTCCATGCATCAGCATCAACCATGTCTAATCCTTCTGTGATAACGCAATATAGTCATGTAAATGCAAACACTCTCGGCGAGGTTACAACCTCGCTCTTTTTAATACAAAAGGTAACGTGTTTTACAAACACGACCTTACTCACGTGTTTATTGCATACACAGACGGTATGTCAGGGTTTGTGGATGTTCTAGAAACTCTCCAAGGATGTTCTCTAATATATATATAGACAGTAGTGTAAGTAAGAGATATTCACATTCAGATACACAGTTACAGTCTTAGTAATAGTCAGAGCATAGTAAATAATGTATATACTTGTTAACCAGTTGTAAGTGTTATATTAAATTATAATATGTTACCCGAACTTTGTGCGTATCATTCACTACGATAAGTCGCCCTACCTGCTATCCGGTGTGGCCGCCCAAACGGCCCACATTACATGGCGATTCTGCCTACCTACGGCTTAGGACCATTCTGCCAGTCGTGTAAGACTGCAGGGAACGTGTAGGAAGCCGGAACGAACCATTGAAGAAAAAACCTACAGTTTAGCAGGTCAAAAGCAAGAAATGGGCAATTACGCGACAAAGGAAGAGGTAATCATCGCAGGCAATGACGCCAACATAAAAAACAACGTAGACACCATCGACATCCTCGGCGTAGTGGCATTCGTGGGAGTTATGGTCATATTAACGTCCTGCTGCTGCTACGGTGTATACCGGCACGTGAACAAGAGGATGACGAAGGCCCTCTCCGCTCAGGTCCAATTGGAGTTCCACCGAAGCCAGGAGAAGGTCCAGGCTAACACCCATGTCCGCCCCAGATCAATTCATACAGATACATGAAGAAGTAAAGGTATTTTTTAGTAATTTAAGGAAAGACAATGTTAGCAATAAGAGTGATATAAATGTAATTAAGCGCAAACAAGCGCTAATAGACAATTTTAATCTTAGATTGTGTGAAATAAGGGACAGTTTTAATAAGGTAGCACATAGTTTAAGTACCCGGGAGGCAACTAAAAATTGTATCAAAGACATTACCGCGACATTAGATGAGGCTACCGAAATTTTAAGTAATAGATTAAGCAATTTGAATGTAACAATTGGCAACATGGCTGAGAATTTCGATTTACGAACTGCCTCAAGTTTATTACCTGTAATGAACGGTAAAGAAGAAGTAACTCTGCAACTAATAGATTCGATCGAATTATATGACGCATTGTTAGATAGCGTGGGAAAGGAAAGTTTAACGAAATACGTCCTAAAAACACGATTATCCCCAAAAGCGAAATTAAGATTACTCAAAACATACCCCAATAATGCCGCTTTAATTACAGATTTAAAACGCTATTTTATTACAAAAAAATCGGTCACAGCGTTAACGTCACAATTATACAATGTTAAACAGGGCGCGAAAACAATAAACGAATACGGCGAGACAGTAGAAGAAGTGCTCGCACAATTATCAATCACGCAAGCAGGCGACGACGACACGCTAGTAGATAAATTTCGTTCCGCAAATGAACAAATTGCAGTCAATACATTTGCTAACGGACTTCGCGAGCCCAACATAAAGTTATTAATAAAATCTCGCAACCCTAGCACGTTAAGCGACGCGATTCAAGAGGCTTCAAACGAGCATATACCCCGCAAGCAATACAATTTATCATTTCTCAAGAAAAGCTACGTTTAATAATTCAAAAGCTACGTTTAATCATGCACAAGCCAAAGACAATCGGTACCGAAGATATAGGCACACTAACAATGAGAATAAACGAAGAAATTTTCAACATGACAATACACATAGCAATTATAATCAAAATTATAGAAAGAAATTTTTAAGACGCGACAAACGCGATAACCGCGACAGAGTATTCGCTGTATCATCAAACGCGACCCAGCCCGACGATAATAAAGATAATCAATTTTTTCGAAGAATAGTCAACTAAAAACAGATTCTAGTCAACACTGTTTTAACCTCGACGGTTTAACATATATTAATGCATATTTCAATAATAAAGACAATCTATTTCTAGTTGACACAGGTGCTTCTATAAGTGTTATATTTTTAAATACTAATTATACAAACATAATTGTTGATAAAACACAGAAGGTAAACATAGTCGGCATTAGCGGTCAAACAAAAACAAGCGGATCAGCTTTCATTACACTAAGGTTAGGCGAAGCCAAGGTCAAGCATGAATTTGCAGTGCTAGACAATGTAAATAGTAACAAATTTATAGGTATCATCGGTTCAGACATTCTTGCTAAATACAGCGCCATAATAGACTACGAGAAATATAGTATTACGTTTTCGATTGAAGGTCAGCAAATTACATTACCAATGCATTCCGATGAAAACACGGTTGTTAACATTCCGCCTCGTTGTGAAATAATCAAATATTTTAAAGTAAGTACATGTAGCGATTGTGTAGTTTCCCAGAAGGAACCTGCCCCAGGTATATTTATAGCAGGATCTGTTGTCACCCCGAAGAATGGGTTAGTGCCCGTACGTATACTGAATACAAGAGATAGCGACGCGACATTGAAGAACTTTGCTCCTACGGTAACCGACCTCGATAAATACAACGTCTGCACTTTCGAGTGTAGTGGCACTAAATCAGTCGAACGCGTCGACAAGGTTTTACAAACAGTAAATACGTCACATCTAAACAAAGAAGAAAACATTACGATGCAACAGGTTAACCCGCAAATAAATCCGATATATTCTAAACCCTATCGATTGCCACATTCGCAAAAACATGAGATCGACAGACAAGTAGAGAAACTTTTGTCCGATGGCATTATAGAAAAGGCAAAATCACCGTGGTCGTCTCCATTACTATTAGTTCCCAAGAAAAAGGATAAGGACGGAAACCGGAAGTGGAGGATAGTGATCGACTACCGCCTGTTAAATAAGCAGATAGTCGATGACAAATTCCCACTGCCATCAATCAACGAGATCTTAGACTCGCTTTCAGGCGCAGTCTATTTTTCTCATTTAGATTTGGCCCAAGGCTATCACCAGATAGAATTAGAACCCAAAAGCCGTCCCTACACAGCATTTACTACCGGCAAAGATCAATATCAAATGTGTCGACTTCCAATGGCACTAAAAACGAGTAGTAGCGCTTTTTCTAGAGCCATGACAATAGCAATGTCAGGACTTAATTATGAACAATGTTTCATATATCTTGACGATCTCATAGTTTTCGGCAACAATCTCCGCCAACACAATCTGAATTTAGTTAGAGTACTGGAACGGCTAAGAAAAGTTAATCTTAAACTTAACCCAGGCAAATGCGATTTTTTACGAAAGGAAATTTTATATTTGGGACACGTCATTTCGGCTGAAGGAGTCTCACCTGACCCTTCCAACGTAAAAGCCTTAATGGAATACACGGTTCCTAAGAACGCAAAAGACGTAAAACGATTTGTCGCATTCGCCAACTATTATAGACGTTTCATTCCAAATTTTGCCAACATCGTGAATCCTTTGAACAACCTTACAAGGAAAAATGTGATTTTTACATGGTCCGATGTGGAACAAAAGGCATTTGAAAAGCTCAAGCTAGCCCTTCAGACACCACCAGTTTTGCAATATCCAGATTTCGATGCAGACAACATGTTTACTTTAAAAACAGATGCATCCGGCTACTCAATTGGTGCAGTGCTATCCAACGGCAACGACAGGCTTATGCCAGTCGATCCTTAAACAAAGCTGAAAGGAACTACTGCACTATTGAAAAAGAGTTATTAGCCGTGGTTTGGGCAGTGAAGCATTTCAGGCCTTACTTATACGGTCGAAAATTCAAGATCTTTACAGATCATAGGCCATTAGTATATTTGTTTGGAATGACCAACCCGTCTAGCCGTCTTACGAAATTCAGATTAGTGTTAGAAGAATACGATTTTATCATCAATTACGTTAAGGGTTCGGAAAACGTAGTTGCAGACGCCTTATCACGGATAGAAATAGATTCCAACGACTTGAAGAAGGTTAGTAATGGGATTAATGACAGCATTTTTGTTACGACTAGAGCTCAGTCAAGACAGGTAGCTGCCGATCATACCATTACGAACCCAGCAATCACAGAATTCACCGGCTCCATGGCAGATCACCCCGGGGTTGTGGAACTGTTGAAAAGGCCAGCGGGATCTATTGAACTTCGAGTGATAGACAAGGCAAGCTTCAATTCCCTCCAACGTCGTAACGGAACAAGCATGCGTTCCAAGGAAATATTCCTATACGACGAAGATGCTCTCACAATTTTTATGAAGGAGACTGTAGTTACAATAAGTCCTCAGCAGTACATGCGCTTATTGGCTACACTCCAGGAGTTCTGCGCAGGACACGACATACAGGAAATATGTATAGTCAAAGACAATTCCAGGAACAGCGACTTCCTGAGAAATTTTATTCCATGGAAGAAGAGAGAGCCAAACGATTTAAAGATAAACGTAATCGGAGGAGTAATAAGAATTGAAGACTACGAAACACAGCAACTAATCATCAACGATTATCATATGCTACGTACAGGAGGACACGGAGGAGTAAACCGAACATTTAACCAGATCAAAAGGTTTTATTATTGGCCAAAACTAAAGCACGACATCGAATCATTCGTGAAACGGTGTAGTGATTGCCAAAAACACAAGCACTCAATACCCAACAAAGAACCAATCAAGGTAACGACCACATCGTCATACGCTTTCCAAAAGATTTTTGAAGATCTAGTAGGTCCATTAAACCAAGACCACGAGGAAAACAAGTACATCTTGACACTCCAATGCGAACTAACGAAATTCGTGGAGGCATATCCTATCCAAAGCAAAGAAGCTGCCACAGTAGCCAGAGCCCTGGTCGAGAATTTTATATTAAGATACGCTATTCCCGACCAGATAGCTTCCGACCAAGGAACAGAGTTTATGGCTGCAGTTTTCAAGGAAACTTGCTCACTGCTAGGAATACAGCAATTGAGATCAACTGCTTACCACCACGAAACGTTAGGCGCATTAGAGAATACACATAAGAATCTCGGAGCGTATCTACGAATCCAATTAGATAACCATAAAGACAATTGGTCGACTTGGATACCTTATTGGTGCTTTGCATTTAATAACACAGTGCATACTGAAACCAAATATACACCTCATGAGTTAGTTTTCGGTAAACACAATCCGCTACCTTCATCGTTAACGAACGCGATAGAGCCGCTATTCAATTTTGAAAATTACGCCGCAGAAATGAAATACAGACTCCAGACAGCCCTGCACGATGCGAAACATAATTTAATCCTATCTAAAGTTAAGAGGCAGGAAAAGTTAAATAGGAATCGCAGGCCCACACACTTTTGTGTCGGCGATCGGGTTTTATTAAAAAACGAAGCAGGGAATAAACTTGAGTCACTGTATAACGGCCCCTTTATCAGTGGCGGCTCTTGATGACGTACAATGTGCGCTGCTGCACGGATGAGACTACTTCGAACTATTTCGGAAGATTTCGGTACGGTTACTTGCTTCTCTGTATATATGAAAGCTTAAACGAAGCAGTCTCATCCGTGCAGCAGCGCACATCGTACGTCATCAAGAGCCGCCACTGCCCTTTATAATAACTGTAACAGACAAGCCGCCAAACATAACAGTTTGCATAAACGGTAAAAACACCGAAGTACACAAAAACCGCCTCAAGCATTATCATGCCTAGAAACAAGTACAGATATGTCAGTTAGTACAATTGTTAAGATAAGTGTAAATATGTTAGTAGGAAATAAGAAACTTGTATACATGTAATAAATAAACAACTACTTTTAAGGTTACTAATATATGTCATATTTATAATTTGATTAGTGTTCACCATATTGTAAAATAGGAATAGGGAAGGTAACTGGAGAGAAAGATTTCAATGAAAGAAAAACAAACACCTCAGCGTTATTTTTTCTTTAACCCCAAGGGGGATGGTGTGATAACGCAATATAGTCATGTATATGCAAACACTCTCGGCGAGGTTACAACCTCGCTCTTTTTAATACAAAAGGTAACGTGTTTTACAAACACGACCTTACTCACGTGTTTATTGCATACACAGACGGTATGTCAGGGTTTGTGGATGTTCTAGAAACTCTCCAAGGATGTTCTCTAATATATATATAGACAGTAGTGTAAGTAAGAGATATTCACATTCAGATACACAGTTACAGTCTTAGTAATAGTCAGAGCATAGTAAATAATGTATATACTTGTTAACCAGTTGTAAGTGTTATATTAAATTATAATATGTTACCCGAACTTTGTGCGTATCATTCACTACGATAAGTCGCCCTACCTGCTATCCGGTGTGGCCGCCCAAACGGCCCACATTACACTTCTAATAATAAATTTCTTAGTTCGTCCAATTTAAATGACTTATTATTGGCCGCAACATGATGCTTGACTTGAGCCCATATAAGTTCAATGGGGTTAAGATTACAGTGATATGGAGGTAAACGTAAAACTGTATGGCCACTTTCTCCAGCTATTTCATCGACCACGTATGAAACTGCATGACAGGATGTGTAATTTTTTACAAACTCAAACAATTCAATCGAAGCAGTGTTTGGACCTCTTTAAGAGAAATTCGCAGGAGTTTTTGCGTCGGGTCGTCACCGTTGATGAAACCTGGATCCATTATTATACGCCAGAGTCCAAGCGACAGTCAAAACAATGGATTTTTCGGGGTGAATCTGCTCCGAAGAAGGCAAAGACGGTCCCATCGGCCGGAAAGGTCATGGCCACGATTTTTTGGGATTCCAACGGAATAATCCTCATGGACTTTTTGCAGAAAGGAAGAACGGTCACGGGGCAGTACTACAGTGAATTATTGGACCGATTCGATATAAAATTGAAGGAGACACGGCCCCATTTGGCTAAGAAAAAAGTGCTGTTTTACCACGATAATGCACCAGCACATTCATCCAGAATTGTCGCGGCAAAGTTGCATGAACCGCACTACGAATTGCTGCCGCACCCACCGTACTCGCCTGACTTGGCTCCCTCCCTGCGACTTCTTTCTGTTCCCCAACATGAAAACGTGGCTCGGGGAAAAAAGATTCAGCTCAAACGAGGAGGTTATCGTCGAGACAGAAGCATATTTTACAGAGTTTGACAAATCGTATTTTTTGGAGGGGTTAAAGAAATGGCAGAAACGCTGGGAAAAGTGTATTGTACTAAAAGGTGATTACGTTGAAAAATAAATAAAAAATTTGTGAAAAACTTGCGTCTTCTTTCCTAACACGGGTATTTATTGATCCACCCTCGTACTTTCACGACGTATTGCGTTATACTGCTCCTTTGAAGAATTGTTTTCAATAAAAAAAGCTAACGCCTCATCTCCAGTAAGTGGAATCGCAAGAGTTTTTTTAAGAACAACAGCTAAGTCTGAGTCTCCTTTTTTCCGAGCTGATGTTGCTGCTGCACGAACTAATAGCTCGGTTTTGCCACCTATTGCGGTTGAGAGCTCTGCTGCTGCTCTTCTTTTTCCATATTCTGATTTATTACAAAATGGAACCTCCGGACGTCGGACAGCCAGAGAAGTTGCTTTTACAGCTGCGTTTTTAATTTGAAAACGTATGTCACCATTAAGCCATGTAATGTTTTTATTTCGAAATATTTCTTCCTTTCTCCTGCATTTGTCCCATTTGGTTCCTAAATAGTTGCAAAAAAGGCGGACCTTTTCATCCAATAACTTTCTCCAATCATCGTTAATATCAAGAGCACCAATTTTGTTCCACACATGCTTAATAACGGCATCATACTTTGTCTTCTTTGAGCGCTGATTCAACCAAACTTTAAAAAGTTCAATTTTTTTCATAGCAAAGTAACCTAGAAAAAATTATATTTCTCAGAAAACGCAAAAAATAGCAATTTGTACATAACTGAAATGAATTAATAATATTTCGATCTATCCATTTCTGTCAACTTTATGTTTAACAAACTTTAACAAAATTTTAAAAGCTTCCATGAACTTTAAATTTGCTATTAAAAATAAATTATTAGAAGTTAGGTTAAAAAAATTGCCTTTTTTCCAGAAAAGGAAAATAATTTCCAAGCATTTAAACAAAAAACATTAAGTCATTAAGTACGTACAGTCATGGCCAGATAAATGTAGTACAACCTTAAATTTCATATATGTCATAAATTTGATATATTATTATTGTAAGACGAGCTTCAGCTTGAGCTACTTGTCATAATAAAATCAAATGTCAGATCATACTGGAATATATTTACTTTATTATTGTTTGAGTTAAGAAATATAAGTTAAAAGTATAATAATAAGTTATATTTAAATTTAAAATTAATTTAATATACGAACTTTATCAATTGCGGTTAGCTTTCGTGCCATCGTAAAAATATGTTTGACGTTTAATAAAATTTAAAATGATTTGACATATAATTGTCAAAATACTAACTTACACCATAAAAATTTATTAAGAAAAGCTTGTACTACATTTATCTGGCCACGACTGTACATGTCTCGTTGTTTTCCATTAAAAACTTTTTCTTAATTATTCACACATTTTTTCCAATAAACGCTTAAAATTTTTTATTAAAAACTGATACTGCACAAAATTTTTTTAACAAATATCGATTCGGTGACTTTGATTGCGTTCTGTCAAACAGTATTTGAATTTTAACAAAAAAAATTTTTGCACTTGTTTGAATTGGATTCTTAGTGACTGGTTGGCAGCAAAAAAAATATAACGGGTATTCAGAAACATTCGAAGTCAAAGTAGTCCTTGAAAATATGAAGTCATGTTTGAGATAGATTGATACATTTACTTAATACAATTTTATAGGTTATCAAATTAGTATCTTCGATATTAGATTCTGACAATTTTTGACAGACAACAGTTGACATTTAATAATTATTACAAATCAGATATAGCAAACGCCAATTAAGTTGGCGCGAGGAGGGGTAAGTTCGCGCAGGATTAAAAGTAGTGGGGAGATTTGTATTTGGTTTTACATAAAATGTCAGATAATCCTAACCTCTGAGCGTGTATCACTTTATGATCCCCTAGCAAAGACATTATGTTCCGTCAAACGTCAATGACAAATGTATTCTGACAATTACTTGAGTAGTGGGGATGGACGTTTTTAAAAACGGCTTCTGCGCACCCCCTCCTCGCGCCAACTTAATTGGCGATTGCTAGCAAACGCCAATTAAGTTGGCGCGAGGAGGGGTAAGTTCGCGCAGGATTAAAAGTAATGGGGAGATTTATATTTGGTTTTACATCAAATGTCAGATAATTCTAACCACTGAGCGTGTATCACTTTATGATCCCCTAGCAAAGACATTATGTTCCGTCAAACGTCAATGACAAATGTATTCTGACAATTACTTGAGTTGTGGGGGTGGACGTTTTTAAAAACGGCTTCTGCGCACTCCCTCCTCGCGCCAACTTAATTGGCGCTTGCTATACTTAAGTAAAGATATACGATTTTTTGTTCAGAGCCCACTTGACTTCGAATGTTTCTGAACACCCGTTATAACGGCTGCTTCAAAATTTGAATTTCGCACAGAAAAAGTGGTCATTTGAACTATAGTGCGTTGGGAAAGTTTTTTTGAAGGACAATAACGATTTTTTCTCCACAAGGGGCGTTGGTATCGCCATTGTCACTGACTTGTCACATTTGAAATTTAAATTACAAAATTGATTACAATGCCGTGTTGTTGTGCAATTAACTGTCACAATAAAAGTAGTATCCACTTCTATCGACTATCAAAAAAAGAAAAATATACAGACTTGCGTGAAAAATATCGAGAGAGAAGAAAATTTAACAAAATTTGCGAAGTATGTGTAATTCATATCTTCCTTTTTAACTCATTGATTTGTACTTATACCGCTTTCGAGTACTAGTTAACTTAAATTTCCAGAAATATTTTACGCAGGATAATTTTGAAAATAGAACCTATAAAAAGGTGTTAGGTTGGAATGCGGTAGGTACCTACAATTTTTAATTTTTCGAATTTAAATCTTAAACAACGGAACGTCGAAAGCTTTCAGATATTGTATTTTTATCTGTTAGCGATACCATTTCTATACTAGTAAGTCAATTACTAGAATTTTTAATGACCACACCTACTGTAAATTATTTATTATATTAAATTATTACATGTGCATTATTTATTACAGAACTTCATGAATTATCCATTAACCCTATATTTATATCAATTTAACGGTAAAATGATTGAAAAACTGCTTTTAAAATGTCTCGAAGTGTTAAAATAACTGCCATCTAGTGAGAGCTAAATCGTTATTGTTGCCCTTCTGTCAATCACGTCGGTACTTTATAATTTATAAATCGACTGGTTTTGCTTTCGCGTCATCTTACTGCCGCAATAATTTCTCTGAAAATATAGGTATAAGAATTTCATAACTTTTTGTACCAAATTTTAATTTTGCTGTTTATAAATTCTATTAATCTATTATATACCTTCAAAATATTCTGAAGGAAAAATTTTATCATGGCATGATTGCTAGCGGCGGCCATATTTGCAAGCGTAAAAATTTTGTGCTTGCTGTCGATGCAAGCAGCTAGCAAAGCGTTTTGATTGGTAGAGTCATTTATGTTTAAATTTTCAAAAGTTAGGTCGTTAAACACCAGGAGTACGTTTCGTTCATTTAATTTTATTTTGGTGAAAGGTTTTGTTTTAGTAATTTTATGTTTATTGAGGTTTATTAAAATTTTTGTTTATTAAACGGTATTTATAGTTGAGTCAGCCATGTCTACGCGATCTTATCTTTATAAAAATACAATGTATAATATTACTGAAAGTGAGGACATACACAAATTATTAGAAGGTAAACATTTCTGTAAGAGATTTAAATATTGAACTATTATTGTTAATAATTACAGATGATAAATATTTTCAAGATTATTTAGATAATAATTTAAATGCAACTGAGGTTTCCATCCTAGATGTGCCCATGGATGAGAAAAGAAATGATAAGAATTCATGAAATAATGTACATATCACTAACTAAGATATAAAGATGTAGATCCATTGTGAAGTTTTACTTGGACAAAAGAAAATATAAAATTGCTAACAACTGCTTATTTGAAAAGTAAAAAAGAATTTAGGGATCCGCGTCGAAAAAAGGTGAATCTGTGGAGAATATCCAGGAGTTTCAACAGCATGGATATGATATAAGTGAGAGTACATTAGATAAAAAATTTAGAAATATGAAGTTTCACTACAAAAAAATTGTAGATAACAATAAAAAAACAAAAACTGGACAGAAAAGAATTAGTTGGGAATATTTTGATATATTTGAGGAAATATTTGCAGAGGACAAAACAATTAATCCTGGCCCCGTAATTTCTTCTTTTAATTATTCTAGTTCTCAAACAACGATATGCTCATCACCTTCAACTTCATGTTCTATTCAAAACCACCCTACTTTGCCCGCGCCCTATTATCTATGCCTTCACATACAATATCATGCAATATATCAAACCACACACCCACAGATTCTACAAGTGAAAACTCTAGTATACCAGATAGCTTTTTAAATACAACAATAACTTCTGGTATCTGTCATGAAACTATAGTCACAGCGGCAAAAACGAAATTGTAACAATATGAGGGCATTAAAAAATGCAAGACAGCGAGTTGCTGATATTGAAGAAAGGAACGTGGCTGCTATCGAAAAGCTGTCTGAAGAACTCGCAGAACATAAAAGGATTCAGTGGGAAAGGAATGAGCTAATTAAACAAATTTATAAATTAGTTTGAAGTTTTTTTACCAAATAAATAATTACACTGTAATACTGTGTTTATTTATATTATATAATTTTATATTACAGTCATATGTTACAAATATTGACCAATTCTTGTCTTTTTTCTTCAGTAAGCCCTCTGTCATGTTGAACAGCACCCACAACGATCTCATAAAAGATTTTGTGCCCCGAACTTTTTGGTAGGGCAAATCGGTCACTAGCTGCTAAAAAACTTTCAAGCTTGCTTAGTAACCAAATAGAAAACAACATTTTCTTTTCTAAAGGTATAATTCTGTGATTTTCTTCATCGATATTTCCTATTTGGTTGAGCAGTATGTCGTTGTACCTAGGACATGTCCTAGGTACAACCTCTTGATTTAATGTAAATAAAAAATGGGTTTTTATATTTGTACCTAAATTATAATATAATTTTTTTACAATTACAGACTCTAGAAAATATGCCGCGCAGCAAACAAGGCATAAAACGAACTCCACTTGATAAAGAAAAGTTGCGACAGGCCATTAAGTTTTTAAAAGAAAAGAAAATGTCTTTATTTGAGGCAGCAAAACATTTTGATATTAGTAGAACTACCCTTAGGCGTCATTTTCAACATTGTATTGAAACAGAGAAGAAATAAGTATCTTACACAATAATTTAGCGCAACATAAAGTCTTCATAGATGAAGAAGAGCTAATATTGTGTGAATATATAAAAGAAGCTGCAGATTTACAATACGGATTAACCTTAAAAAACGCTCAAATTTTGGCCTATCAGTTTGCAAAACATAACAACAAAAAGTATCCTAAATCATGGGATGAGTACAAAATGGCGGGAAATTACTGGCTACACATCTTTCGCAAAAGACATCCACAACTTAGCTTACGTAAACCAGAAGCCACGAGTTCAGCTCGTTCGACTGCGTTTAATAAAACCAATGTTGCTTCAGTATTTACGAATTAGAAGGCTGCATTGACAAAGTGTTCCGATATTTTACCTTCTAATATATGGAATATTGATGAGACCGGGCTCTCTACTGTACATGTTCCACCAAGAATCTTAGGACCTAAAGGCGCTAAGCAAATCGGTTCAATGACAAGTGCTGAGCGAGGTTCTACTGTTACAATGATCTGCGCCATTAATGCTGGCGGAGGTTTCATACCCCCTATGCTAATATTCCCACGTGTCAACTATAAGGACTTTATGATAACAAATGCTCCACCTGGTACCACTGGAGGTGCAAATCCTTCAGGATGGTCGAATGAAAACTTGTTTTTTCAGTTCATAGACCATTTTATTAAACACGTAAGGCCTTCCACTGACTCACCGTGCATTGTGCTGTTGAATAATCATGAAAGCCATATGAGTGTCCCTGTTATAGATCTAGCCAAGCGAAATGGTATTATTTTAGTTACTTTTCATCCACATACAAGCCACAAGCTACAGCCACTAGACAAAGGGGTATTTGGACCATTCAAAAAATATTATAGTACTGCAGCAAATGAACTGATGATTACTCCTGGACATGTGGGTAAGCCAATAACAATTTACAATGTGGCTACATTAGTTGGGAAAGCGTTTCCACTAGCTTTTACTCCCAATAATATTATGCAAGGATTTAAAGCCACGGGAATGCATCCACTTAACGAAAACATTTTCGACGACTCGGATTATTTATCCTCACAGGTAACTGATCGTCCCTATGCCGTTACTTCCGATAAAAATGAAGATACCGCTGTCAATACTGACATTTTAACTCAATCAGTTCCAGAGGCTAACATTTCATTCCAATCATCCATTCCATCCACTTCTGCGTTTGCAAATGTTGTTACACCAACTATGATCAGACCTCATCCTAAAGCTTCGCCGAGAAAAAACAATAGAAAGGGCAGGCAAAAAGAAAAATCTTGTATTTTAACAGACACGCCAGAGAAAACCAGAATTGAAATGTTAAAGATGGTTAATCTATTAAAAAAAAACAGAAAAGAAAATGTTAAACCTTCTCTAAAAGATACAACGAAAAGCAAATACAAGGAAAGGCATGTTAAAAGAAAAATCGTTTCCGATTCTGAATCCTCTATATCAGATGATAACTTTTCGTTACGAGAATCTGATGTGTCTGAAATTTCATTTGAAATTTATGATGAAGGAATTGAAAATCCAAACAATGATTCAGAATTTCTAAAATATCAGTTAGATGATTTCGTAATTTTTGTTTACGAAAATGATTATTTTCCCGGACAAATTGTTGATATTAAAGAACAAGAATTCTTCATAAAATCGCTCAAAAATTGGAAATGGCTTGAGAGAGAGGATCGAAACTTATACTCAGCATCTGATATTAAGCAGAAAATTAAACCTCCAAAAAAAATTAGTTGCACAAGGGAAGTTTATGAAGTCCCAGAGATGTCAAAATTTTCGAAATGGGTTTAAAGGCACAATTACAGTTTGATTTTTTATTAATATGTGTGTGTTTAGTTTTGTATTTATGGTTCCATAAAAGTTTGTAGAAGTAAAATGTTTTTTTTTTATAATTATCGTACCTAGTGTCCAAGTAGTGTCCAAGGTACAACCTCCTTGTGTTCACCCATGTTGTACCTCGGACATATTGTCGCTATCTTTTCAAATGTACAGACCTTTCTAAATACTAGTATCTAAACGTCCAACAAGAAATATATTCTTGGTTAATAGTTTTACATTATATTACAGTAGGTTAGATAAATTTATTGGTTTTAACAATTCCAAAAACATAAATTTAGTAAAAAAGTGTCCGAGGTACAACAGGTTCCCCTACCAATATTTTTTCACATTAACACTATTAGCCAACGACACCGAAAATAGTTATTAACACCATTTTTAACTCAAGTGCAACGAGACGAATTCACAGAGGGTTACTTCCAGCAAGATGGGGCTACTGCACATACAACTTGTGAAAATTATCGCTATTAGAAGTTTACTTCTCTCATCGAGTTATAGACAGAGAAAATGTCAAATAATGTTAATTTATTATACAGGGTGTCCAGAAACTCTCCTGACAAACGAAGACCGGAGTTTCCTCAGATAATTTTAAGACAATTAAACCCAAATTCACCTAGTCCGAAAATGCTTCCTAAGGGAGCTAGAGTTCTTTGAAGATGGCGCCTTGTATTTATTTTTTTAAAAATTCCTCCAGAACGCTTCTATTTAGAAAAACAAAAACTGGTATGCTTATTTATCCTCCAGAGATGAATCGATTCCATCAATTGCGAATTTCTAGTACCGGTCATAGGCGTCCGTTTTGGGTAGGTCAACGGTTATTTTAAGGCATAACTTTTTTGTCTTTAACTTTTAAGCATTTGTGACACTAGATTATTAAATTTTCAGGTATTCCAGTACTAAAATGTACTCTTACTTTAAGTCGGTAGGATACACCGTTTTCTAGAAAAATCGATTTGTAAATTTTTCGTTTTTTCTTCATTAAAGTTCAATTTTTTATTTTTTGCAATAGTTAGCTCTTAACTGCCAACAGAAGTAAAACCTACGTTTTTCATTGTCAAATTGTTGTCAGTTCGCGAAGTTTATCTTTTCATTTTTTACTTTGTGTTATTCAAACACAACGATTTCAATTTAAAAAAAATGGTTTTTACTAATGAGGAATACGCCGATATGCATTTAGTTTATGGCGAAATGAGGTGTAACGCTCGAGCGGCGTAACGTAGATACGCTGAAAAATTTCCCAATCGTCAGCATCCCACTCACTCAACATTTACAGCTCTTCATCAACGATTAAGAGAAACAGGTTCAGTGGTCCCAAAAAATAATGAAACAGGGAGACAATGATGTAACAGCAGAACATGAAGATGTTATTTTAATGGAAGTTGAGGAAAATCCAGAAATTAGCGTTCGAAGACTATCTGCCATGTACCCCACAATATCAAAATCTTCCGTAGGAAATATCTTACACAAAGAAAATTTATATCCTTTTCATTTTACAAAGGTGCAAGCACTGCTAGAAGGAGATTTTCCTGCTCGCGTAGAATTCGCTAGATGGTTACAAAATCAGAAAAATCAAGATGAAGATTTCTTCAGGAACATTTTGTTTGGTGACGAAGCTACATTCTCAAAAAATGGAATTTTTAATGTACATAATGCACATTATTATTCGCACGTTGGTGACAATCCCCACGTTGTTCAAGAATTTAAGCACCAGCATAGGTTTAGCATAAACGTCTGGATAGGAGTAGTTGAAGATTATCTACTTGGACCTGTGGAATTACCTGCTCGTTTAAATGGTGCTGATTACTTCCATTTCCTGCAAAATATTTTACCTGATTTGTTAGATGAGGTGCGTTTAAATATTCGGCAAAACTTATGGTTTCTACAGGACGGCTGTCCGGCCCACTTTAGCAGGAATGTACGAGACTTTCTAGATAATAACTACGAAGACCATTGGATTGGAAGAGGCGGTCCAGTTGCTTGGCCAGCAAGGTCGCCGGATTTGAATCCTTGCGATTATTGTGTTTGGGGATACATAAAAGCATTTGTTTATTCCGTTCCGATACAAAATCGCGCACAACTCTGGCTAAGGATACAAGATGCTTGCAACGAATTTAGAAATAACTTTGGAATTTTTGCAAGAATTCGGCGTTCTCTAAGCAAAAGGGTAAACTTATGCATAGAGACTAATGGTCATCACATCGAGCAACTTTTGTAACAATCTACCTTTGATACTTGTTCTTTTTTTGTTAGTTTCGTTCCATTGTAATAAATAATTTGTTTTTAATTTATTAAATTAATTTTCATCCATGCCTTGATAGTCCAAGCCAACTTCGTCGCTAAAAATAAGTAGGTACATAATAAATTGAACTTTAATGAAGAAAAAACGAAAAATTTACAAATCGATTTTTCTAGAAAACGGTGTATCCTACCGACTTAAAGTAAGAGTACATTTTAGTACTGGAATACCTGAAAATTTAATAATCTAGTGTCACAAATGCTTAAAAGTTAAAGACAAAAAAGTTATGCCTTAATATAACCGTTGACCTACCCAAAACGGACGCCTATGACCGGTATTAGAAATTCGAATTGATGGAATCGATTCATCTCTGGAGGATAAATAAGCATACCAGTTTTTGTTTTTCTAAATAGAAGCGTTCTGGAGGAATTAAAAAAAAATAAATACAAGGCGCCATCTTCAAAGAATTCCAGCTCCCTTAGGAAGCATTTTCGGACTAGGTGAATTTGGGTTTAATTGTCTTAAAATTATCTGAGGAATCTCCGGTCTTCGTTTGTCAGGAGAGTTTCTGGACATCCCTGTATAATATGAGCGTTAAGAGATAATTTTACAGAGATTCAATTATACTGCATCATGCTAGGAGTCTAATACGATTTTATACAAATATGAACTAACTATAGTACACGTCGTTCAATGAATTATGTAATTTCCATAATTTTCAAGATCGTTTTTCCAACCATCGTATACCTTTGTCATAAAAGTTGACTGGTTTGTTCTCACAAAAATGACATATTCTGAGAATATCAAGTTTTTTCTAATTAAACTTTTTTGTAGTGAACGCACGAGTTAAAAGCTGACGGTGTCGGATCGGGAAAATAGGGAGAACAAAAAAATATTGTCGTGGTTTTTCCACAGTTTTCGTTGGGTCTGTAATTGACGTATGCGGTTCAGCATTATTGTGACGAAGCATAATGCCTTTTTGATTAGCCAAACTTGGACGAAATTCAAATAAATACACTGTTTACAGGGATTTGCTTTTATTTATTTATTATTATCCAACAGCTTGCAATATACTACACTCGTGGACAAAAAATTCAGGATACCGTAAGTAAAATCTGTTATCTACAAAGTAAGAATGAGAAATAAAGAAAAGGTACCGTAAACGTACCAGTTGCTGACAGTGGCCCGGTAGCTGACATTAATTTAAATTAAATGAAGAAAATAAGGTCTGATATTGTGTGACTTTAGATTTCTTAAAACTAGAAAAATCTTTAAACTTTGGTAGTGCTGTTGGCACCGCTGATTTCACTCTCAGACGAAAGTTGTAATGGCGGGATACCGTAAAATGTGAGTGTCTTCTTGTGATTTGTGCATTGTTCTGAATCCTTACCAGGTAAGCTAAGAAAGTGTATCTTTTTATTAGTCACTACACGTAAAAATTTTAACTCTTTGGATATATTGTCGTTTTTATATATTTAAACTAGCTTAAATAATGACTATAAAACACTATTTAACCTCCAAAATTTTTCTCTTTAGTAATAAAGTCGCATGTCAGGCTTGGGTACATTAAAATCGGTATGTCTCCTGAAGCTGATAGCTACATGTCAGGCTCTAGGACTTGCTATTAAAAACATACTCACATTTAATATAGAACTCTGTGAGGTTGATTAGTGATTTTAACAAAATTAACATCATTTTTCCCATAAAATTCAAGGGACCAGAGCCTGACATGCGTTTTAAGCTTACACAGTTGTCTTTATGCATTTCTGATATTCCATCAGCTACTGAGACATCAGCTTTAGGTGCAAATAGTATAGGATGTATTTAAATGGCACATTGTTCATAAGAAAATTTTATTGCTAGCCCTTGTTAACACTTAATTTTTTCGCTAGAATGGAAAACAAAAAGATTTTGAAATATTCGGAGGCGGATATGCAGCAAGCTTTGGCAGCAGTTAGCAGTGGAATGGCGGTATCAACTGCTTCTAGAACATATAAAGTACCTAGGGCAACGTTGCTATATAAACATACGGGGAAATACCCCGTAAAAAGAAAAATGGGCCCTGACACGGTACTGTCTGAAGAAGAAGAAACGGCGTTGGTGCGATGGATGCTTTATATAGCAAAGGCTGGATTTCCTGCCACAAAGAATCAGTTGTTAGATAGTGTTCAACTGCTGCTCAAAGATACAAAAAAAGCGAATCCTTTTGTAAATAATAGGCCCGGGAGGCACCGGTTCGACAACTTCCATAAAAGACATCCTGAGCTATCTACGAGACAACCAACAAGTATTTGTGGTTCAAGGGGTGTCCTAACTGAGGGTCACATAAGAAACTGGTTCAAAGAAGTTGAGGACTTTTTGAAATCTAACGGAAACCTTGATGTCATTAAAAATGGGAATCGAATTTTTAATATTGACGAGACGGCATTTTTTTTGTGCCCCAAGGGAGATAAAGTGATTGTGAAAAAAGGACAAAAGTGCATTTACAGTTTTAATCAAAACGACGAAAAAGAATGCATAACAGTTCTTCTTGGTGGGAATGCTGTAGGTTTGCAAACACCACCAATGGTAATTTTTTCATACGAAAGAATTCCGGCAGCGGTTTCTTTGTTACTGCAGCAAATTGGAGTGTAGTAAAAAGTGAGAATGGCTGGATGGTCAGTGCCAACTTTTATGAATATATGGTGAACATTTTTTACCCATCGGTACTTAGCCAAAATATCGCATTTCCTATAATTGTCTTTATTGATGGGCATAAATCTCATCTTACCATGCCACTAAGTGACTTCTGTAATGAGTATGGGATCATTTTAATAGCTCTTTTTCCAAATGCAACTCATATTCTCCAACCAATGGATGTATCTATATTTAGACCTCTCAAATCTTCTTGGAAGAAATCTGTATTGGAATTTAGAGTTGAAAACAACGGCAGGAAATTGAAGAGAGAAAATTTTGCTTCTCTTCTTCAAAAAACCTTAGATAGAACTTTAACAAGTAACATGTTCGTTAATGGTTTCAGAAAATGTGGTATATATCCCTTTGATACAGACTCTGTCGATTACTCAAGACTCTTAAGAAATGTTGAACCAAAAGAAGAGACTGGAAATACAGAGACAATAAAATGTATAAATTTCATAGAGAAGAAACTTGGGCATAAATTACAACTATTTCAAAACTGTCAAGGTGGAATGTGGAACGGCAACATTGAGGATAAAGCGTTATATGAGTTTTGGGCAAGCTTACATGATAATATCAACTTTGGAAATTCTAGTGCTGAGGCTGAAACAAATCAAACTGACCCTAATGACAACATTGAAAATCAAGACTGGATGGATTTGGACACTTTATTAAATGCTAACAGTATTGTAGGGTGTCAGATAGATGGGGAAGGTCATTTGATTGTGGACATAAATAAAGGCTGTGATGAAAATGCAAATTACAAATTATCTCAACAACTACCTGGTACCAGTAATAGCAATACCAAGGCAGATGTTCAAACCAAAGATAAAAGTCACACTGAACTAATATATCCGAAACGATGTTCTACAAATCACAATATAAATCTTCCTGGGCATGTTTCACAAAATAAAGATTATACTTCTAACAGTGAGAGAGAAAGTGAACCTGAAGAACCCCATGCACTTGAATGTAGAACTCCCGAAAAAGCTCCAGAGGTCCCTGGTGAAGTAGCTACCCATGCTGGTAACAAGAAACCGCAATTCCAAGTTGATCCCTCTGTACCATCGCCATTTAAAAGATTCTTATTTTGGCCTTCCAGCGAAACGAAAAATGTAAAGAAACGAAGAAAAGAAAAAATACCGTCTGTTGCTACTTCCCAACAATGGAAGGATTATCATACGAAGAAGGAAAATGAGAAAAAGAAACTTGAAGAGCAAAAACTTGAAAGAAAGCGAAAGAGAGAAGAAAAAAAACAGTCCTTAGAAAGTGTAACGAAAAGGAAAGAATTACAACGCAAGAACGTTAGCAGTGACTCAGATTCAGATTACTCCTTTACCAATGATAATTTGCAGGATAAAAGTAAGTTAGAAGGCTTAAAGATTTATGACTATGTAATAGTAAAATATGATGACAATGAGCATGTATAGTAGAAAATATCGATAAATGTGAAGTATTTGTAAGTGGAATGTGTTCAAGTAAGAAGCTCTGGAAATGACCAAATCCACCGGATAAGTTATGGTATAAAATTGAGGACAATGTTATGGCAATCATAAATAATCCAAAGACTCTGGGTACTCGAGGGCAATATATGGTACCTGAAATAAAAAAATACCTGTTATAAATAATATAATTTAATAAATTTATATAAAAAACATACTTTCCTGTGTTTTTGTAGTTTGTAACTTATTTTGTGCATGTAAACTGTATTTTGATACTTTGGCTCATCTTTCTAACTAAATTTCAAACTCTTCATCACCTACTGGGACAATAAATGTCCACTACTGGATCGAGACATGTCAGCTACAGGTACATTAGCACTTTTTTTATTTAAAATTCAGTAAGAAAATTACGGTAGCTGATAGCGGGCTGATAACAGATATACCATAATTTACGATATATGTAGTTTTAATAAAAAAAAAATTAAGGTAAAAAACTTATGAACAAGGAAATTATAAGATAAAGTATCTCAGATTTGTGTTTAAGACCTCAGCTACTGGGACGTTTACGGTATTTAACATTTTATTCAATAAGAAAAAATTACGAAATAATAAATTGTGCAAAATTAACAAATTTATTGGCCTTATCGGCTAGGTTTTACACCTACGTTTTCACACAATTTAAGCGATTAATAGTGCGTACTACCTCAACTAACTCTAATGACTTCTGCCATACGGCGTGGTAAACTTTGAGTGCAGTTGGCGACCTCTTCTTGTTGTAATGTTTTCTTATTCCTCACGCAGAGCTATTCAAAAATCCCGAAAGGTTATCGGTATGGATGGTCGGTGCCGAATACGTCGCCCTAAGGAATCCCAGAGATTTTCGATAGGTTTCGAGTTCGGGCTTCGAGCAGGTCATTGCAAACGGCGAAAGTTAACCGCATCCAAATAATGCTCAACCACCCGTGTGGTGTGAGGTTGCATGTTATCGTGCATTAGAGTAAAGTTCTTGCCTACGAATGGAGCAAATGGTACGACGTGATCAGCTAAACACTCGTTGATGCATCTAACAGCCGCCATGATACCATTTCCAATGAGAACAAGCTCCGTTTTCGCGTACAGTGAAATCCCAGCCCAAACCATTATAGCGCCTCCCTCAAATGCGATTCTTGGAGGTATACAACACGCTGAAAATTCTTCACCAGGCCTTCTCCACACACGTTCTCGTCCCTCTGGTAAACGCAGACTAAAACGAGACTCATCCGTGAACAATACGGAGCTCCATTGATTCATTGTCCAATGTCTATATTTACAGGCAAATCGTAGTCGCTAAACACGATGAGCTGGGGGCAAAAGTGGACAAGCAGCAGGTTTCCTTGACATCAATCCGTATTCCTTCAATCTTCGGCGAACAGTAAACTGCAGTACTTTAAACGTTTTCGACTTGGCGAGACATAATTGTTGATGGTAAATCAGGATCGCGTAGTGTAGATAACACTATAAAATAGTCTTCTCGCCGGTTTGTAGTGCGAGGTCTGCCTGATCCTGGCCTTTTTGTGTATTCTCCAGTTTGACGATGTCTCTGTATTCTGCCTTGGACGGTTCTTCTGGAAATATTAAAGCCAGCAGCGATGTACCGAATACTGCGTCCATCTTCGCTCAAAACTACTGCTCAAGCTATATTTTTTGCTTGCGTTTTGTCAACCAATAAGTGTCACTACTGACAGTTCAAATGATATTTCAACACAACAGACAAAAAAAAACTGAATAAAGAGCACACCAAGGTTTTTGGGTAGGTTGGATTCTTTGGGTTCGTCATTATTTTTGTTTTCTTTGATCTGTTTTGATTAATTAAATGTTTTATGTCTTCTTTAATTTCCAATTCTTATTTCATAGATAATTTTCATGTCTTGAAAAAAAAAACAAAAAAAAGGAATTGTAATCATGATAATAGACAATTTACTTCAGTGTCCGAAATTTTTTCTCAACGAGTGTAGTTACAGAATGATATTGCAAAAAAATATTCTAATGCACCTTTGAATCCATGCATCTACATTATTGCATATGGAATTAAGAGAACTTCTTTTTCTTTGTCCTAACCCTTATGCCTTTTCAGGCATCGAATTGGGAGTCCCTGTCCTCCTCTACCCATTTCTACCCCGCTATTTGGAAGAGTACAAAAATTGTTACTGTTTTAAAGCTGGTGATACTTTCAACTACTAACTATCGTTCTATTGCCATCATATCAAATTTCACGAAAATTTTTGAAATTGCACTATACCGGAAGGTATACCCTCTTATTAAGACTGCAATATCACCGAATCAATATGGCTTCGTGAAAAATCAATCAACTGTCTCTAACCTTGCGGAATTTTCTCAGTACGCGTCTCTGACGCGTTGGATTGCGGGTCACAGGTTGATGTCATATATACTGACTTTGCCAAGGCATTTGATCGAGTGGATCACGCTATCTTGCCAGCTAAATTGGCGACTTTTGGATTTAATAAACCGCTGGTTGACTTTTTAATTTCGTACTTACATAATAGGTCTCAACGTGTATTCTACAACGGATATTTGTCAACATTTTACATTGCCACTTATGGACTTCCACAAGGCTCTAACTTAGGTCCACAGCTTTTTATTATTTTCATGAACGGTCTCTCAGACCAGCTCGAGCTGCCAGCTTGATATAGTATCCATTTTATCAAGCACAAAAACGTCTACTTGAGCAAGTTCAGCGGCGATTTTTGAAATACATATGGTTCGAGGTGGATGGCGTCTATCCTGACAGGGGCTTTGATCACATTCAACTCCTTTCTTGCTTTAACGTGCCTTCTCTCTCCTTTAGACGTTTTGTAGCCAGCCTCAACTTCCTTCATAGGTTTCTTCACAACAAAGTTGACTGCACAACTGCATCCTACTTTAATTTTCTTGTCCCACTATTCTTCTCACGTCCTTCCCGTATTTTCTATCATCCTTTTCCTCGAACCAATGTGTTGGTCAGGTCTCCTGTCTACGTTATGAGCAGTAACTACAATCAGGTTTCCTCTGAAATGGATATACATTTCTGTGATATGTATTCGTTGTAGTATTAATGTATCATGACAATTAATTGCTGGATGTTCTTGTTTTTTTGTTTTTATTATTTTAATCACTTGTGCAGACTTTTGTTTATATTTATATATATTATTAGCTTGAATATTGTGTATTGTTTTAGGCTTCTTTATATTTTTTATATTTAGGAAGTTAAGTCTTTATAACACTTTTTTTTGTTTCTAATAGTACTTGTTGTTATGTGTATGATTTAAATATTTGTTTTGATTTTATCCTGTAAATGGAATTATAATTCTGTTGGGTAATAAATAATAATAATTAATTTCTTCCATTCCTTTCTATCTCTTACCATCATTCTCATTTCTTCCATCGTCTTCCCTTTCTTCCTTCCTATTTCCTCTATTTGGTTTATCCATTTTATTCTTGGCCTCCCTCGTTGCCTTTCCCTTATTTTATTTATTAAGAGAACAAAAAGCGCAAAAAAGAAATTACATTAAAAAAGTAATCGGAAATCGGAAATATTAGTTACCAAAATTTTTAGACTGATAAAAAACATTCCCTACAATTTAAAATTAAAAAAAAAATTAAGTAACTCCAAAATGACATTGTTGTTAGAGGTCTAGAAATCATAGGAGAATTTTGATGTTACAAGTGACCTGTAATTATCTAATAAAATGGTTCAAATGAACCATTGAAAAACTGTGAAAGAAGTGCCTATCATAAACAATACCGACAGTTCGTTCCTATACATGCCTCCTTCTTATATATGTACAGAAAGATTTTACACATATTTTCAAGAACAAATGCTTTGCGAAGATTTTATGTCCAGGTCCTTTACGAAGTTTACTCTTTTCAATGTATTCTCATCTATAATATAATCGAAACACAGGGATATCTGTTCTCTGGAAAATAAACTTAGGCATGTCCATTTCCAGAACCATGAGAATAGCGCATTCAAATTACTGTGTGGACACGTACCGAACAACGAGCCTTACACAAAAATTAAATGGTTCTAGCAGATCATTTATAAATAAAATGAAAAGTACCTCAACCAAAATTGAACTTTGCGACACATCACTACTTGACTGAAAGCTGTAAGAAGCAAATAAACTTTTGTTTTGTGATTACATTTACCAATGATGGTGGAAGATTATGTAAGTTTAACATCGAAATAAAGATTTTATGTGGAACTTTAACATCTTGTGTATGCTCTGTATAAATAATATTCATCTACCTACAGCCCCTCGGCAAATGCATCCGATAATGATGATGAATATTGTGTACTAGAAATAAGATTTGTTACGGTGGATCTTTTTTCCAAAAGGCTGTGTTATGTGACATTTCACTTGACTATAAATAAAGTCATAAAGACTTTTCTCAAATATTTTTGAAAAATTAAATTACTTATTATAACAATAGGTCGATATAATAATTTATTTATTGCCCAACAGATATACATATATTCAACTGCAGGACAAAAAAATGAAGCAAATATGTTGAATCATCTACATAATAAACACATAATTAGCTTACACAAAATAAAAATAATGATATTTTTATATTCTAAAGAGTATATAAAAAATAAATATAAGATAATAATTTAAAAGATTCTGATAGAAACCCAAAAGAAACACACAAAATAATTATAATAACTATTAGATATTAAGAGCCTTATAATGAGCGATCAAGATAATTTGTAATCGAGTTATTCATGAAAATCCGAAATCGTATGTCGTATGTTACTTGAACTGCATTTACATTATAAACGTCAAGTAAATGGCATGTCTGCATAATATCTATATTACGCAGACATGCTGAGGCATAATATCTATATTATGCAGACATGTGGGGGCATAATATCCTTATTATGCAGACATACGAGTGGAAAAGGTCAAGTTCAAATATTACAGTTTTAGTTGTGTGAATAATGAAACGTGCATTTTTTATTTGTGAGGTGCTGGTTACATTTATGTGGAAATTAATTAATAAAACTGCCAATGCTTAACTCTTCTCCTGATGAAGTGAACTATAATAAATGGCGAAATATAAAGAAAGAACAATTGAGTTTCAATGTAAACAGACCGATAACTCACATATTATTTGTGGGTTATCGGTATATTATTTAATATATATATATATACAGGTGTCCCAGCTGACGCGGTTTATTTGATAATTTGTTTATTTTACAGTATAGAGAAAAAAGTTTCAAATAAAAGTTGTCCATATTTAAACTGCGCATTGCTAGGAAATATTTTAAAATATACAGGGTGTCCCAGTTATAGAAAAAGCGTATGTAACTTTATTATTTTAAATGGATCACCCTATATATTATATATTTTTTTAGATTCTACATGCTATTCTAAGTAACTTTTATTAAGACCTACCTATACCTATGTGCTTTTGTTTTCGAGAAAATAAATATTTTATCAAAAATTTTCCAATTGCAGCGCTCTCGTTAATGAGCTGTAGTATCAAAACTAAAAAAGGTAGAAAATTTTGGTTTGCGCAAATTGATACGTCTTGAATTGCTTTACTATTTCAAAAATAAAAAAGGTAGAACATTTTGGTTTGCGCAAATTGATACGTTTTGAATTGCTTTACTATTTCCAATATTAACATGTACGGATCCTTTTGTTGACATACAGTAACTGGCGCCAACATTTGGAAACATTTAAATGCCATTAACTCTGTTTTTTTAAATAAGACACCCTATATCTGTTTACAGGGTTGGATGTAAAATTAAATTCTCTTTCTTTTGATATAAGAATGTACTCATTTATCTTCAACCGTTTTAGAGAAAAATGTATATTTCTTCTGCTACTGTCGAAACAGACCACTTCAATTTGCACGAAGTAGGCTACGTAACAATAATATTATGGCAGATATTATATTTAATAACCATTTGAACCATTTATAATTATACACAAGTAATAAGCTTAATTTAAATTTGTATAATAAACAATTTTAACAAAACAGGACTTCTCAACAAATAAAAACATAACATAAACATAAAACGCAACAAAAACAGTTTTAAAAAGACATAAGGAAATGCGTGAAATAGGAAACGCACATTACAAATGTAGTGTTCATTCATTTATTTTTCGAAATGTCTTCCGTTTTGGTCGAAACAATTACGAACACGTTTTTTAAACGATTGTTCAACATTTCTCAACATGATTGGGCTGATTTCTTGAAATGCCAGGGTAATCCGCTGACACATATCTGCCGGTGTAGTCGGTGGCGTAACATAGACTTTGTCTTTAATGAAACCCCATAAAAAGAAATCACAACTTGTCAAGTCTGGTGATCTCGCGGGCCAGCTTACTGGACCTCCACGTCCAATCCATCTATTGGGGAACGTTTCGGTCAAGAACCGGCGCACTTCTACGGCATTATGTAACTTTATTATTGTATTATTGTGTGTATTATTGTGTGTTATTAGTGTATTATTATAACTTTTGTTTTTTTTGATAGTATTATGTCAGCCTACTCAGTTGTATTTTGTCACAAAATAGAAAGTAATTACATTTTTTATAAAAGGATTGTGAACAAATGTTATCCTTAGAAATTGCTTTATAATACAAATTTAAATTAAGCTTATTACTTGTGTATAATTACAAATGGTTCAAATGGTTATTAAATATAATATCTGCCATAATATTATTGTTACGTAGCCTACTTCGTGCAAATTGAAGTGGTCTGTTTCGACAGTAGCAGAAGAAATATACATTTTTCTCTAAAACGGTTGAAGATAAATGGGTACATTCTTATATCAAAAGAAAGAGAATTTAATTTTACATCCAACCCTGCAAACAGATATAGGGTGTCCTATTTAAAAAAACAGAGTTACTGGCATTTAAATGTTTCCAAATGTTGGCGCCAGTAACTGTATGTCATCAAAAGGATCCGTACATGTTAATATTGGAAATAGTAAAGCAATTCAAGACGTATCAATTTGCGCATACCAAAATTTTCTACCTTTTTTAGTTTTGATCCTACAGCTCATTAACGAGAGCGCTGCAATTGCAAAATTTTTGGTAAAATATTTATTTTCTCGAAAACAAAAGCACATAGGCAGAGGTAGGTCTTAATAAAAGTTACTTAGAATATCATGTAGAATCTAAAAAAAAAATATAATATATAGGGTGATCCATTTAAAATAATAAAGTTACATACGCTTTTTCTATAACTGGGACACCCTGTATATTTGAAAATATTTTCTAGCAATGCGTCGTTTAAATAGGGACAACTTTTATTTGAAACTTATTTCTCTATACTGTAAAATAAACAAATTATCAAAGAAACCGCGTCAGCTGGGACACCCTGTATATATATATATATATATATATATAAGACTCAATTAGTTGGCCATTTAAGCTCTGTTTTACTTTAATATGTATATATTTAAAGTAATCTTACATGTCTCGGCACATAATGTCTCGAAGATTATTTTCAATATATACATATTCAAGTAAAACAGACCTTAAATCGCAGTCTAATTGAATCTACTATAACATACAAAGGTCAAGAAATAATTATCTATATATATATATGTATATATATATATATATATATATATATATATATATATATATATATATATATTGTAATGTTACTGACGAGCTGTTGAAAATAAATATAAATTTAATATTCCAAGTAGAAGTGGTTTTCAATATTAAATATATTTTAAATATGATAATCGGCCAGCTGGTTGTAAGTATAATCTCAGGAATAATATAGATGGCGTCGTTCGGTCAGTAGAGCATGTATAAGTAAATTGAATAATATAGAGACTCAGATTTACAGGATCATCGTGGATATCCCTCACTTATAGTTAAACAAAGCAATTGAAATAAATTAATAGCATATACTGAGCATCACATCTACCAATAAAACACAAATTTCAATTCAATAGATATATAATATTTATTAAAGTTAGAACTCTGTACACGGTAAATATTTATAACTTCTATAGTGGTGAAATAATGAATTACTATTTATAGTCAAATTACATGTGTATAGATATAGGTTAAGCTATGAAATGTATTTGATCGAAAAATAGATCTAATAATACAATAAGTGACACAAAAATTATTAAGACGGTAAGTACGACTAATTATTAATGATATTAGGCTTCAAGTTAGAATATTGTGATAGATATTTAAATTGAAACGCAAAAATGAAGTTGTTTTATTAAATGTGCATGAATGATTGAAAAATATAATGTTGGCGTCTATAAATGTGTTTTAAAAACCTGTAATTCGTAGATTGGATGGCTTGAAAAGGAATTCAGGTTAAATAGGTTGCAAGGCTGAATTTCAGGTGTATAAATGGTTAATTGAAGCTCTAGAAGTTCTCTATATGGCTTCGTTCAAAAGTTCGAAGATCGAATAAGGTTATCAGGATCTTAACAGGTACGCTCCGTTTGAATATTTTCACGACGTTGGTGCCATCAAACGACCTTCGCAAAAGATGCTATTGCGTTTTTTAAGTTGTATATCGATTTGCTTCTTTTAAAAACTAGTTCGGATTGTAGTTTGGCACTTTTTATATCTTTTCTGCATCAATTAATAATTTTAACACTAGCAGATATTTAAATTTAAAATTTAAAAAAATATATTAATACGTTTATTAACGATGATGTTGGTGACGCTCTCTTTCATTTTTTTCAATTCCAAAGCCTTATTAGAAAATTGATAATTACCTTAATTTGTGCTTTCTATTTTAAATAATACAAAAAGAATATACATGTTTTTAAGATTTTAAATAGAAGAGTAAACTAATTTGGGATTTTACACATTAATGAAAGTTAATTTTAAATGCTAGGTTATGTCTAAGATACCTAGTAAATACTGCACATTCGCAGATAAACAATTTTTGAAAAGTGGGCGTGTCTAAATAATACCGTTACAAAATTTGAATGTGAATAAATTAAATATCTTTTAAATTTCGCGTAATGAATTAAACAATGAAATTGACAATGAAAAAATAGAAAAAGCAAAATTAAAAAAAAAAAAATTGTAAATTAATTTGAAATAAACAGTTGTCGTGATATTAATTTATTGACATCTCGATATTATTTTCACAATATGCATCCATCTTATCTATTTATTATGTGAGGTTGTTTGAATAATTCCTGCTTTATCAGTTTCAGGGAAAAGAATACAACCCCCTCTACAACTACAACAATATGTATATATATATATGGTAAATTCAATCAGTTGGCGACGCTATTTTAAATAATACAAAAGGACTATACATACATGTTTTTAAATTGGTATATATATACATATATATATATATATATATATATATATATATATATATATCAACGTTGATAGAATTCTTGGAGTTTCGGCTTTTTGTTAAATAAATAAATTAGAGCGTTTACGTTTCGATAACTATTTTATTCTGCATTCTGTCTTCATTAGAACATATTGTTTGGAACTAGTGCATGTAACCTATGAAAGACAAGGTTACATGCACTAGTTCCAATTAAATTTGATTTTTGTTGTTAGTGTGATTAAAATTACGGTCACATACATATTAAAAAATGTGTCACATCTGAACATTTAAAATTTTTGAAATGAACATTATATTTATCACTCTGTGGTCATTTTGTCTATATACTCGTACATACAATTATTCCATATTCGTCTTTAGTGTAAGCAAGAAATGGGCAGGTTTTTGTTCTGTTTTTTTTTCTTGCTTGCACTAAAGACGAATATGGAATAATTAATTGCATTTATATAGACAAAATGACTATATGAATGTTATGAATTTCTTATTTTTAAATTCAGTTTTTGAATTATATTTTTTTTATATTTATAATTTATGTATAATTTGACGTTTATGAAAAGGTGTTTTTAAATGGGTATTTATCTGACCTTATGTTAGTGGAGATGGCTCCTTCTTTTGGGAATATTCTTTCTTTCTGATTCTCGTATTTATATTTAAGCAATACATAACTTCCTTGATTGTTATCTTTATTTAGTTTGTATCACACTTAATTGACACTATTTATGTGTTCGCCTATTTCTTTTTAGGTTCGAACCAAAATGACTGACAACACGAAGTATGTGTTTACTATTCCAGTGTCATAACAAATAATCCCTTATTTTTTCGATCTCTGGCTTTTATACCATTTTCAATTTAAACAAAAGTGGTACTTTTTTGGAATACTTCTTCTTAATTCTCAAATACCCTTTTGGAATTTCATAACACTAACATTGAGAATTAGCCCTATTTTACTTATAACTGTCCAGGTAATTATTTTAATAAAGATTTTTATATTATTATTATTTAATTAATATGTCAAAATTTTATATTTTTCCAAAATTTAATCTAATTGTTGAGTTAATGTTTTTTTTTTTATTTTAAAATATTGTTATTTATGATTTATGTCCTTTCAGCAAATGTTACCTTAATATACTTTATTTTATTTTTCGAATTTCAAAAATCTTTGTCATTTTTTCTAAAATTTCAAATAAATTCTTATTATGTTTAGTTATTCCTTTTGTTTTTGTAAATTGAGCCTCTCTTGAGTAGTGTAAGTCTATTATTGTTATATTTTATTTCCTTTAGTTGGTATGGAAAATCCGATGGTTCCTTCTTTGACTTCTAACTATTTGTTCTTCTTTCAGTGGTAGATATGGGCATTATTTTGTTTAATGGAGTTGGAATTATTACACTACGAGGTTTTTTCAATAAAATGTATTTTACTTCTACGGTATATCTTTTCTAATAGCAATTTTTTAAATTTTAATAGTAAGCAAAGAGGATTTTGTTAATTAAAATCGTAAAATGTCCTTATCTTAAGGTAACCCCTGTCCAATTTTTCTTTTATGTTGAAGAATTTTCTCGCTTTCACCGTTTCTGGGTTTAAATTTTTTCATAATAAGCTTATATACTATCTATAACATGTCAATATATATATATATACAAGGTGTGTATAAATTGACGGACCCACTACACGCGGCGATGTTCTTCGTTAAATTCGGAGTCCAAAATCCTAATACGAAAATGTTGTACCATGCTCCATATCTTTGCACGAGGTTCTTAAAGTTCGGACTTTCAGTCTTGAAATAAGCATTATTACTCGATATTTGTTGACAGAAAGAGCTACAATTTAGAAGAAAGAAGAATTATTGTTATTATCCTTTCGTTAAAGTTTTCTTTTTGATTTTAAAGTTTGTTTTTAATATTTGTTTATTAACTTATTTTGACGAAAAACACATCTGACAACGTTGTAAAACAATAAGTAGGCAGCCTAATGTTGTTCTAGTCAAATACATTACTACTGTCAAATTCATTCTGAAGACAAAGGAAGCCTGATACATCGTTTTAGGATTAGGACTTTTAACTCAAAATTTGACCAAGAATGTCGCCACGTGTAGTGGGTCCGCCAATTTATACACACCTTGTATATTGTTGTGAGGCAAATTAGCTCCAACAATATATTTCAATTTAGTTATTTCAAATATAAATAAAATTTTGAAAAATTTAAAAAAATATTATATACTTTTTTTTTTAAACACTAAAAATAATCAAAGGAAATATCAAATATCAAAGAAAATAGTATTTTGAATAGTTTTTAACAACAAATTCTAAATATACAATTAATTGTAGATATTTAATTCTGATGGAAATTGTAATTGATACAAATTAGAACATTAATTCAAATTATAAAATTTCCACATCATTTCCGTTGTTCAAACAAACCAATGGGAACATGTGAAGAAGATTTCAAGGGAACGCTTTTGTTTATTATCGGCGTCTATTCCGAGAGTCGTTGTATTAAGTCCATCAGATACGGACGCCATTTTTTCAAAAAAATCAGCTTTGTTCCTAGTCCGCATATTACTAAAATAGATATTTAAAATAATTACAACGATGTAAAGTGCTTAAAATATATTCAAAAGATAGCTTAACGTTTAATTAATTAATTAAAAGTCATTTGAATGGCGTACACCAGTGATTATATAATTTATCATCAAAAGCATCATTTTAAATTTATAAATCCAACATGGCGACTACCGATATTTAGTTTTAAAACTCGATTTATCAAGAAGATTACCTTATTTTGGAACTTTAAGTAGAAAATTAAGCATCTTGTACTTCCTGTACTTAATCAGTTTTTTAAGAAATCCTAGAAGATTTACTCAATATTGTGACTATCCCGAAGAATTCCTTCGCAGAGCAGCCTATCTATACCGTTTATGTAATTAAAACTCATTCCTGATCCAGATTTAGAAGATCCGAGAGATTTTTCCTGTTTCCAGTATTAGTTGATGTAATACCCAATCCTTCCGTTTATCCGGACCCAACTTTCTTCCCGATTTAGAAGGTAGGTACCTAAAATTACACACATAAGAGAGAAATCATTTGGTAATTAGTTTAAAATAAATCGATAAACCTTGTTATAGTTATAACACTTATAACTTAATCATACTTGGAAACTATTCAGAATACGTTTTTTTCCATAAACCAATTGGATCATACTTAATACCAATTTAAAGTTTACAGTCCATTCTAGAACTATATATATAATTTATTTGGGTCAATTTAGATGTGAATTACCTCATCAAGGTTATTCCTTCTCCGTACACTACGGTCATACTGCTATCAAGGCATTCTTGCATTATAAAGTTTTTGATTCATGCATTTAGTGTTTTTTGATAATTTATATTTCCTTTGAAGCAAACAATCTAACGTTTTTGTACCCTTACGTTTACATTTCCTGAAAGAATAAACAAACTTAGGTTATAGTCGTATAATAATTATAGTAGTAAGAGTTTTTGAAAACAAATACCTACCTATTAAGGTATGCAATATCCAGCCACCTTTTTTAAGCATTCTTGTTTTTTTTTTAATAAATATTTTATATTGTTTTGTTTAAAAGAAGAAGTTTTATTGTATATGATTAACCGTAAAAATATATTGAAGGGTTTCTTTTTTGTCTACCTATTTAGAGTAGACCTAAACCTTGTTGTTTTCACTCAGTGAGTTCTTTCTAGCCTGAGATAGATGTCAGGTTGTATGACAAAAGGTTTAAGTAATCGATTAATATCCTTTCCTAATCGATAAATATATTTTTTTAAAATCATAAAATTAATAAAGATTGTATTTTGTTTATATGTATTTCCTCAGCGTTTAAAACGGACCAATTCACACGCCTGAGATATTTATTATTGATTTGTAAGAGTCTCATTAGTATTACTAAATGTTGTAAACTTCCGCATCGAACATTATTTAGCCGACCAAACGTGGGATATCATACTGTTGCAGTAGCATTCCAATTACATTTGCGGTCGGGGTTTACTACAATATATATATATATATATATATATATATATATATATATATATATTGTACAACTGCTAATGGCCTCCACGTTCGAGCACCAAAATATAGAACAGCTGATGAGCTGATAAGAATAATAATAATAATATTAAGTAATATTAAGTAATTGAATTATTGTACTTTGAATGAACTTTGAGTTGGGCGCCTTATTTTTAAAACTGGTAAAGTTAGATCATCAGCCACTCGCACGTAGTATCTCAGGTTACGACTAGAGGTCGGTTGAACATGAATAATATTTTAAATAAATTTGACTCTTTCTCGGATCATCGTCGATAGGTTTATACCCCTATAAAATTTATGGAAAATTGATTAATAATATTACAAAGTTATCTCTAGCTACGCAATGATAAATAAAAGAGCTTCTTTAAAATAATAAGTAAAATATATTTATTGAATGAAAGTTATCTGTATACAGTAAATGAGCAACGTGACTAACGGCAAGACAAGGAATTAATATAATGTGCACGTGTGAAATTATGGTTATGTATCAAGTGCAATGCTACAGCAAAATATATGATAATATAAATAAATAAAAAAACAGTGATGGTAAGTACTACAATTTTTAATAAATAGATTTCTTTTCACAACTTTAAGCAAGATAGAAATATGTTTTAAAGTAAAATCAAGGAGTGATGAATTTAATAAAATTTTGATTTGTTAATAAATAGTTCTTAATAAGACTTTTTCGAAAAGAATTGAATTAAATAAACCTGTGTCTTGCAGGGAGCGTGCAGGTATGAAGGATGGTATCAGCTATTCAGGATGTTCAGTTATACGGGACCAAAAAAAGGTGTTCTCGGGTTCTACGATGCAGGTATGTGAACGCTTGTTCGAAGGTGTAGGTAACGATCGTAGCTCGGCGGCCAAAAGATGCTTTGGCCGATTATTTGCCGGTCTCGGGTATTATTGTCGCCAAAAGTATTTCTAAAGTTGCGCCAATGTTAATTACTTCTTTTCTATGTAGTTTTATTATTTTATCACTAGTATTTTAGAATTTATTAAATTTTTAAGACGGAGTATCACTTTTTTAAGGAAACCGTTGTAAAATTTTCTACCGACGCTCGCTATCAATTATTTCTTTCCAAAGCCTTATTAGAAATTAAAAAATTGCCTGGATTTTTACTTTTATTACTATTAATAATAATTAAAATGTATATGAAATGTTAATTTGGACGGGTAAACAAAATTAAAATATTAATTTACAAATAGTTGCGACTGGCTTTTCAATGTTAGGTTATGTGTAATATCTAGTACAAAAATAACCTGTTCGCGGGTTTTTGTTATAATTCAAAAAGGGCGTGTTTAATTAGTATCGATATAAAATTTGAATGATATAAATTAGCTATCTTTTCAATTTCGCGTAAATGACTTGAATGATGAAAATGAAAATAAAAAATATGAAAAATAAATTTTGAAATAAATATAAATTAATCTGCAATATACAAAGTTATCGTAATATTAATTTATTAACATTTCGATACTAATTTTACAAATTATGTCCGCCGAATGTAGCCATTCTATTGAGTGTAATTCCTGTATTAATTCCTGCTTTTTCATTTGCAGATAGCTGGAATAACGGTGCTATTTACCTCATAACAATATATGTATGTATATTGGAAGGCTAGGAATCGAGTCCGGAACTTGCTGTCCGAAAAGGATTTCGTGGTTTTTCTTCTAGTTTAAAGTAAATTCATAGTCAAATATCTCAAGTTGTGTCATCTATCACCATAATGCCGACAACACAATATCTTAAGTCCCTTCACGGACATGGACGTAATAATATCTCATGGCTTGCTAATGCTGCCCCCTGTAATTGTTGGGAATGCTATAAAGCATGAATTACGATTATTATTAACTATTTCTGTGTGAGTTCTGTGTGTAAATCCGGCTATTCAGGAACGGTTTCGTTGGCTGCGCACTAACGACCACAGCTTTCCCGGATTTCGCTTTAACAGATTGATAACACAGGCCTACAAAAAATTTTTTTTTTTTGGTGCATCTCTGTTTGTTTGAATTGTCGATAAAGTAGGTAATGTACAGTATATTGACATACGTCATTTTAACTCATCAGCTCTAGTTTACCTACTACCCTCATTGTGAATTGTTGTCGGTCTTGCTTTGGTCTTGTTCGTAACTAGTCATTATTACAATATCATCGATAAAGTTTGTGTTACTATTTCATTATGGCTAGTACGTCCAGACGTTGTGTTAACGATCCGGATATATTTTGTTATGTTTGTGGTGAATACATACTGAAAAATCAGCGTAAATCGATTACAAACACAGTGCGTCGTTTGTATTTTGCTTACTTCGGTATTGAAATTCTACACCATGATAAAGTGTGGGTGCCTCATAGTGTTTGTAAAATATGCGTTGAACATTTGCGACAATGGGAGAGAGGGAAACAATCGCCATAAATGGAAATACCCCAATATTTCTTCAGTACAAAGACCTGTTCCTCATTCAGAAAATGTTCCAATACCAACTTTTCACCAGGTAGTGCAGCAATCTCAGGAGGATGAAGCTGAAATACCTATTTCTTCCCAAGTAGATGATGACTTTCAATACTGCGGAAAAACATCAGATCCTAAGCCATTTTCGCAGAATGAGCTTAGTGACCTCATCAGAGACTTAGATCTTTCGAAGGAACGTGCTGAGTTACTAGCGTCAAGATTAAAAGAAAAAAATTGTCTTTCCTCAGATGTTCGAGTGTCTACATATCGCACGAGAGAGGGAAAGTTATTGAAGTTTTTTTGCATCTGATGAAAATTTTGTGTATTGCTGTAATGTGAGTGGTTTGCTGGCTTTCATGGGTTTAACGATCAATCAGCCCAATGAATGGCGTCTCTTTATTGACAGTAGTAAACGAAGTCTAAAAGCAGTTCTTCTACATAATGGAAATAAATATGCTCCCGTTCCGATTGCTCACTCAACATGTGTAAAAGAAGAATATGAGGTAATTTCAAATCTTTTACAAAAAATAAAATATATTGAACATAACTGGGTGATCTGTGTCGACTTGAAGATGGTTAATTTTTTATTGGGTCAACAGAGTGGTTATACTAAATACCCATGTTTTATTTGTCTCTGGGACAGTCGAGCTAAATCACGTCATTGGACTGCAAAAAATTGGCCTGTGAGAGATGCTCTTGTTGTTGGGGAAAGAAATGTTATAAATGAACCCTTAGTTTCAAGAGAAAAGATCATTCTTCCGCCATTGCATATAAAATTAGGGCTAATGAAGCAATTTGTTAAGGCTCTCGATAGAAATGGTCAATGCTTCCAGTTTATTTAACACAAATTTCCTGGTTTAAGTAATGAAAAACTAAAAGCAGGTATCTTTGATGGACCTCAAATACGTAAATTGATGAAAGACACAACTAATTTTGAGACTTGTATGAATGATGTGGAGAGGCTTGCCTGGCAATCTTTTGTAGCAGTTGCACAAAATTTCCTCGGAAATCATAAGGCTGACAACTATGTAGAACTAGTAGAGGTAATTGCTGGTGCGATTCAACGATTTAGGCTGTAATATGAGTATAAAATTACACTATCTCAATAGTCATCTACATCATTTCCAACACAATTTAGGAGTTCTAAGCGAAGAACAAGGGGGACGTTTCCACCAAGACCTAAAAACAATGGAGAATAGATACCAAGGAAGGTGGGACAGTCATATGATGGCTGACTATTGCTGGGGAATCATGCGAGATTGCCCGAGTCAGTTTCATTCTAGAAAATCACTCAAAAGACAATTTCTTGATGTTTAATGTCAATAAAATATATATTTTTTCGTGAATTGTTTTTTTTTTCTCGGGAACTAGAGCTGACAGAAGAAAACGGGTAACATTTTTGATATCGCCATGTAAGACATACTTAAAATCGGGTCTAAAATCTCCAGCACCAAAATGGTTGTAGGCCAGTGTAATTATTATTGAAATCTTTCTGTGAATGCGCATTTTCACTGTATTTCGATATTTGATGCATATACAATGTTATATCATGCATTTTTTTGAAATTCTTTTATGCATAACGTAAGCGGAATGAAAGCTAAATTTTGTAGCGGAATACTTACTTTTTGACATGTTCTGATGTTCTGATAATAATAATGAGAACTAAAAATTAAGATAAATTAAACTTCTTATGCAAGAAACATTCATGCGTGGTTGAAGAAATATAATTTGAAGTAATTACAGGATAACCAGGAGGAAAACATTTAATATTTAGTATAGACAACGAAAGTTATTGAAAGGAAAAATATTAATTTGAAATCACATAAAAGACTATTTTCTTTGAAAAAAAATGTGGAAACGTAATGAAAACTAGATAATAGAATTCTTCCTTTTCTATTGAATCATGGAGAGCATATAAATTAGGATTAGATATTGAGGATATCGGTAGTGAACAAAATTGGATATATTATTATTGTAATAACTATAAACGGTTTTTTTGTCACTATGAAACAATCTTATAATAAAACCAAGAGATACATATCAAAAAGAAATTGCGAAGCATCCAAATATTGCCTTAAATAAGAATAATAATTTTTTCCCTTAAGAAATATTGGGTCAGATTAACTTTCTAAATTAATTTATTATACCTACGTATAAATAACTTAATATTTTAATAATGGTTTACCGAAATTACTTGAGTGTGAAAAAATATTAACGCAAGCAAAATTAAGTATTTGCTTCCATAACACTGGTCAATTTTCATTTTTCTTATTTTTCTTTAGAAATTATTCACAATTTTCCTTTCTTTTATAGTTCTAACAATAGTAATAACAACAAATTTATTCTGGCACGTCAGGTTTTGGGGAAAGATATTGAAAAGCAAATGAAATAACATTAATTAGGTATGTAAACTATATGGAGCTGCGTGCGTATCGTCCTGTTTAAAATGTTTCTTCGCCACTCTCTGATATCAACGTCTAACAATAATCAGCAAACATTCCACTGTTCCACTGTAACATCGTATTCTTCTCTCGGAACAACTATGGGTCTTGGTATTGGCAATACTTGCGAATAAGGTACTAGACGAGTAGCAGAGGACAAACTAGCTTAATTAATATTTTTCGTATTTTTGTTGGAAAACCCGAAAGTTTTCCTAAAGCAAAAGTACAGCAAAAGCAGAGTAACAGTGCAGCAAATGCTGGGAGCCCATGGTTTGTCTCGATGTTCAATGGTTAAGTCAAAATAGTGAAAATATAACCTTTCTATTAAAGGTGTAATATTCCGCTTCTGCTGTTGGGTAGTGAATTTTCCACATACATAACAGAAACTGTATGGATTATTTATACACATTCGCAACATTATGACATAAGAAGACGTTCAGGACCAACCCACTTACATTGAATAGGAAGGAACGTGTGAAGCTCTTTATATACCCACATGGTCAGATATGCACCAATTCTTAATTTTATTGGTTCCAGAGCAAAAATGGGCGTGGTTTAAGTGCTCTGACGTAGGAAACATGCTCCGACATGTCCACGTTCGACTGAACAATATTTTAAGTAGAATCCTTTTTATATAAAAGTAAGTTTGAAATTTTGTAAAATTTAATGCGTTTTTTGACAAAAACTATTTAAGAAAATATCTCGAAATCCTGACGTGAAGAAGCAAATTTTAAATCAGATTCAGAATAAGCATGACGAAAGACAAACTACATGTATTATTGTATAAGAAACCCAAGCTGTGTTGACCTGTGTAATTTATGGTCACAATTAAGCTTTTGAAAGCGTTTGATACCAGAAACGAAAAATAAGTCTGTGTAAAGCTGATAAGATGGCACTAATATAATGTCAAAATCATTTTCAGTACCTAGTATATCTCATAGGAACGTGCATCAAGTTTCAGTTGTATTCGTTCATTGTTCTGTTCTTGACAGGCATTTGAGCTAATTAAAAATTATCAAACATTATTGTTTGAAAGACAAAACAGCGCAAGACACTATGGCCAAGCTGAATAAAAACTTGGATGATTGCTCCAAACGAAAGAATTATTAGAAGTGGTTAAATTATAGAGTATATTGAGAAAATTCAAAATATAGTGATGAAAGATGAAAGTACGTGAGATTGTAAACGCAGTATATTTTACATGAGTATTTACATATGAGAAAATTGTCAATAAGATGGGTGGCGCATATGGTGACAGCTGAACAAAAGTGTAAATGAGTAAAGTTTTGTAGGTACAGTTGAAATAGTTTGAAATTGGTTTGAAATAGCTCCAAGGCTATCTCAAACTAATTCACAGAAATTTTAGCGCCGAGTTATAACAGTAGATCCAACTTTATTAAAATCATTTATTCAAAAACTTTATCCGAATTGGTGGAGACTGTGGCTATAATCTAAAATAAACAGAAACAAGAAAAATCCGGAGACGACGAGAAACGCAGGATCTTTTGTACATGGTGCACGAATATGGGCGGAGCCGATTCTCAATTCCCATTTGAAGTGTTATGGACCGACGAATCCCATTTAACAAAATGTGCACTGTTCAATAGACATAATGAACATTTATGGGTTCAACATAATCGCTATAATCTCGAACAAAGAAGACATCAGGCCAAATTTGGATTTAACGTTTGGTGTGGTATAATCGGCATAAGAGTTCTCGGACCCTATATTTTTGATGAAGCATTACTTGGTGATCGCCATCTTCATTTCGTAGAAACTGAGTTTCAGGATATGTTAGATGAGTTGGATTTGGACACCAGAACCATATTAAAATGGTTACAACATGACGGTGCCTCTCCGCATAACACTTTGACGGTCAAACGTTTCTTGAATGAAAAATTCCTCCTGGATAGGAAGGGTTGCACTCCTTGCCCCTCCCTCTGTTCGCTGGATCTAACAATCTTGGATTTTTTCTTGTGGGGCACGGTGTAAAATAAAGTGTACAGAAAAACCTACCAAACGCCAAATCATCTTAAGCAAACGCTTTAGTACGACGTATCAGGAATTGACCGACGACAAATTCGTAAAGCTATAAATTCAATTTCGAAAAGATGTAAGCTTTGCCTAAACAGTAATGGTGGTCATTTTAAACACTTCTAAATAGTTGCATTTTTTGTTAATGTATTTTGAACAGTTAATTTTGAATTTTAATCTGATAATGTAATTTGTTGAGGTGTGGTTTATTATTTTTGCAATAAACTGTTTGTTCAATTTTTCTAAGGCCAACCCTGTTTTCAGTCACAAAAATGGCTATACTTCTTTAATTTAACACAATAACCTTATGATGTGGTATATTATCGTAACGGTAAAGATAAGCTCCTTTTAGTGAAGTCATAGCCAACTATGAATGCCATTTAAGAAAACAAAAGTTTGTGTCATAACTCGAAAAGAGCAAGTACTGTAAAAAAATTAATTAATATAAATTGGTAGAGGGTTTTCTAAATTTAATTATAAAGTAATTAGACGAGATCAAAGACAATGAAGAAATTTAGTTTTCTGCAAATATCTAGTAAACTGTCAACTTTTGCTGAAATACAACAGCAGCACTAAGTCAAGCTCGTAAAACTGAACTTCTTTCCCCATATAACCAAATCTATATCTATTGTCCGAGATCCCCATACAAAAAATGAAAGAGAAACTCACCCGGTATATAGTGATGGGGAAATATGTGGAACCATGTAAATATCTGTTAAATCATAAAAAGATATTGTAATACAATTTTTGCTTCGAAAATTTAGGATGAAGAACCATCATTTAAAGTATTTTAAAATATACAGAGTGTTCCAAAAAAAGGAACGTACTAAAGTTATAAGATTTAGCTGAAAGAATTAATGAAAAGATACGAACCGTTTCACCAGGCATCATAGCTAGGGTTACAGACAGATTGGCTTACCATTAGGAAGTAGGTGGCCCCATTTTAAAAATCTCATAAATTAAATTTAACTTTGTTTCTAAGACCAATTTATTTTCTTTTGCTAACTAATTACCAAATAAAAAAGATTTTAGACCTCAAGTGTTATAGTTTGTTGAAATCTAGTTATCGAGGAGAATCCTAAAAGGTAAAAAATACAGCCTGTTCATTTTAAAAAAGTGTAAATCTAGTACGCTACATTTTTTAACAGTAGCTCTTCTTCTATAATTTTTTAATTTAACGGTTATTTATTTGGTTCCCCACATTTGTCCATCATTATATATATATATATATATATATATATTATATATATATATATATATATATACTGACATTCAAAACAATTCGAACACCCAGTAGGAGTTGATCAATTTTTAATAAAATTTATACATAATGTTTGTTTAATTAAACTTAAGAAATGATTACATTTTCAAACTAAAATATTAAAAAATAACAATATTATTTAATAATGAATGGGTCCGCTACGGTTTCTTTTGCATTCGATAACTCTTGAAATGAAATGATTTATGGTATCCTGGCGAGTGTCATCCCAGACTTCTTGAATTCAGTCACGAAGGTCAAGTAGGTTATTTGGTAGTTGGAGTACCAATCATATTTCACACGTGACAAGTCTGGGGAGCGAGAAGGCAATAATAGCAGGATCACGTTAATTTCTTGTAAGAATCTTGTAGTCACCCTTGCTCTACGAGGAAGTGGGTTGTTTTGTTGCTTTTATTGACAGAAATTTGAATGCAACTGTTTACGTGCGAAATGTACTGCAGCCTGTTGTCCTGCCATACCTACGAAGGTTAATTCATTCTATACCCCTAGACAACCTTAAGTAGTTGAGTGCTTGACACCAGTATGATTAAACGTATAATTTACTTAAATGTAATACTAGTTTTCATAAATAAAAGATATCGGTATTTAAGTAGTGATGTGTATATATTGTAATTTCTATTAGATGTAATCGATGTCGTGCGTCAAATATTGTATTAAATAAAAATGAGTAATTTGTGACAATTTATTATTTGAAATATTTCGCTTTTTGTCATTTTAATATTATTATAGACGCCATTAAGATTATAATCTTGGCAAAGTTTGGCTTATTAAGTTTTTAATTGAACGAACCGAAGAACGTTTTTGAATTTTTTGTTAGACTTCAAAGATATCTAGATGTAAGGATGCTAATGAATTCAATACCGGCATTCAACTTTGTAATGAAGCGTTTGTCCATTCAACTTTAGAGAGACAACAATAGGCGTCTTCTTGAGATTAGCAATGCAAAATTCACTTTGTGGACGCCAGTCTCTCACATTGTTACATAAACCAATAACGTCGGAGACTTGAATTTTATGATACCGTAATATTTCGCATTGTTCTCTAAAACAATGATACGTCTACCAGCTTATATAAAATTTACAAACGCTACGTTTTATTATTTTCCCAGAAGGGAAAAACTGACTACTTTAGCAAGTTCACAATGAAAATGTATTTTAAGCTTTGCTGGCTACCTGTTTTAGTGTAGTTGTATTGGACTTGAAATTAAGTTAATGTAGATACATAGATATTGCTTTATAATATTATTTACAATTAATTTGGTAGTAGGAAATAGTGAGTATATAAGAACTTCCAAACAAGAAATACATACAATACATCTAAGAAAAAAATCAGTAATAAGATATGTGGTGTTTGGGTTGCTGAATCAATGTTTCCTAGATTATTTTAAATCAATTCCCCGGCTTTAGCATTCGATAAGAAAAACTAAAACAACACGAAAATTTATAATTACAGGAAAGTATGACGAAATATGAAAGGATCTTCCGCAAAAAATTACCCCTTATTTTATAAATTACATAAACGGAGACTGCAATGTATAAAACATAGGAATAAATAAATAAATACTTATTTGAATATAGGGGATTTCAATTTATAAACTGGACACTGCTTTCGTCGCAGTTCTGCGACAATATTGATTGATGTTGGTAGTGATATAACTGCCCTGAAGCGCTACGGAGGATGGATGTCCATAACTGTGGCCGAAACCTCTACAGACGAATAATTTAAAAATAAAGTGAATGTAGCCAAACAAATTATGAATTTGATTAACTACAACCAAGGTGGCAATTCAGTTAATATCCCGTCAACATCAACAACATAGAACAATATTGTTACTAAATTGTCAAAAGGGACACAATTCCACTTCCTTAATTGTACTATAAATAATGTAATCATAAACGAAAAATAATTCACAGACCTACAAAAGAAATTTTTTTTTTTGGTGCATCTCTGTTTGTTTGAATTGTCGATAAAGTAGGTAATTAACAGTATATTGACATACGTCATTTTAACTCATCAGCTCTAGTTTACCTACTACCCTCATTGTGAATTGTTGTCGGTCTTGTTATGGTCTTGTTCGTAACTAGTCATTCTTACAATATCATCGATAAAGTTTGTGTTACTATTTCACTATGGCTAGTACGTCCAGACGTTGTGTTAACGATCCTGATATATTTTGTTATGTTTGTGGTGAATACATATTGAAAAATCAGCGTAAATCGATTACAAACACAGTGCGTCGTTTGTATTTTGCTTACTTCGGTATTGAAATTCTACACCAAGATAAAGTGTGGGTGCCTCATAGTGTTTGTAAAATATGCGTTGAACATTTGCGATAATGGGAGAGAGGGAAACGTAAGTCTTTGAAGTTTGGAGTGCCTTCGATATGGCGAGAACAAAAAAATCATTATGACGATTGTTACTTTTGTATGATTAATATAGTGGGCATCAACAAAAACAATCGCCATAAATGGAAATACCCCAATATTTCTTCAGTACAAAGACCTATTCCTCATTCAGAAAATGTTCCAATACCAACTTTTCACCAGGTAGTGCAGCAATCTCAGGAGGATGAAGCTGAAATACCTATTTCTTCCCAAGTAGATGATGACCTTCAATACTGCGGAATAACATCAGATCCTAAGCCATTTTCGCAGAATGAGCTTAGTGACCTCATCAGAGACTTAGATATTTCGAAGGAACGTGCTGAGTTACTAGCGTCAAGATTAAAAGAAAAAAATTGTCTTTCCTCAGATGTTCGAGTGTCTACATATCGCACGAGAGAGGGAAAGTTATTGAAGTTTTTTTCATCTGATGAAAATTTTGTGTATTGCTGTAATGTGAGTGGTTTGCTGGCTTTCATGGGTTTAACGATCTATCAGCCCAATGAATGGCGTCTCTCAATTTGTTAAGGCTCTCGATAGAAATGGTCAATGTTTCCAGTTTATTTCTCACAAATTTCCTGGTTTAAGTACTGAAAAACTAAAAGCAGGTATCTTTGATGGACCTCAAATACGTAAATTGATGAAAGACACAACTAATTTTGAGACTTGTATGAATTATGTGGAGAGGCTTGCCTGGCAATCTTTTGTAGCAGTTGCACAAAATTTCCTCGGAAATCATAAGGCTGACAACTATGTAGAACTAGTAGAGGAAATGCTGGTGCGATTCAAAGATTTAGGCTGTAATATGAGTATAAAATTACACTATCTCAATAGTCATCTACATCATTTTATCCATCATCCAGTTTATTTCTCACAAATTTCCTGGTTTAAGTACTGAAAAACTAAAAGCAGGTATCTTTGATGGACCTCAAATACGTAAATTGATGAAAGACACAACTAATTTTGAGACTTGTATGAATTATGTGGAGAGGCTTGCCTGGCAATCCTTTGTAGCAGTTGCACAAAATTTCCTCGGAAATCATAAGGCTGACAACTATGTAGAACTAGTAGAGGAAATGCTGGTGCGATTCAAAGATTTAGGCTGTAATATGAGTATAAAATTACACTATCTCAATAGTCATCTACATCATTTCCAACACAATTTAGGAGATCTAAGCGAAGAACAAGAGGAACGTTTCCACCAAGACCTAAAAACAATGGAGAATAGATACCAAGGAAGATGGGACAGTCATATGATGGCTGACTATTGCTGGGGAATCATGCGAGATTGCCCGAGTCAGTTTCATTCTAGAAAATCACTCAAAAGACAATTTCTTGATGTTTAATGTCAATAAAATATATATTTTTTCGTGAATTGTGTTTTTTTTTTCTCGGGAACTAGAGCTGACAGAAGAAAACGGGTAACATTTTTGATATCGCCATGTAAGACATACTTAAAATCGGGTCTAAAATCTCCGGCACCAAAATGGTTGTAGGCCAGTGTAATAGTTCTTTTTTTTAAACTTTGATTTTCCGACATTTAGGGGAAGGTCGTCTAGTTTCGGGCAAACTGTGTTTCGGGCAACTGCTGCTTGTAGTAGCACCTGTACTGTGTTGTTGCAGCGTTGAGGAGAATGCGACAGACTAGCTCACATTATCTTGGATCGCTACGGCACCGTGTTCAGTAGTGAGTAGTGACTCCACGTTTTCTGTTTTCGCGTTGTTTTGAGTGCACGGATATAAACTTTGAAGTGTGATACCTTCCTTGAAAGTAAGTACAGTGACGTTTTACGTGTATTAGTAGCAATAAGAGTTATTGTATAGTAAGTTATGAGCAATAAATCTGGTTTGGCTAAATGGTTAACGATTTATAGTGAATGTTGCATCACATGTTTAAAATCACAAAATTAAAACCGATAAAACCCTATTTTATAGTTTTTTTTTAAATTTTTGTAGGCCAAATGGGTAAACAGCGCCTAAGTGGAAAGAACAAAATATGAAGCAGGCTGTTGAAAAAGTTCATTTGAAGAAAATGACCATTCGAGAAGCTAGAAGCTGATATTTGTAGAGTTTTGTGTATCCAAATATTTCAGGCTTAAACTAATGTTAATGTATTTTGTCTTATTCATTTTGCGCAATAAACAGTTGTTTTACGACTAACAATGACTTATTTCCTATGTTTTACACTGTGCCCGACACAACCCTCCAACTTTCAGCGATAGCAAAATGTAAGGTATTTTACCAATTCCAATAAGTATTAGAAACCAACCTCCACGGGATAATTGTTTTTAAGGTTGTTCGAATAACCTTTTGAAGTTTGTTATGGTACATAGTTTTTTTTTTAGACATTACCAAGCTCACAATCTGCGAAAGGGCTTAAGCGTCCGATACTACACGACCTGGCCCTTTTTTTTAGTTATTATAGCTGGTCGTAGAAAAAATTGTGTATGCAATTCGTATTTAATGACTATTAAGACACTTTACGACACCCGCTTCCAGCTTGTGTTGTAGCCCTCATACTCGTGTCTTATCGTGTGTTATAATGAACCTCAAGGGACCGTAGGAATCGGTTCGCTAAAGCCGAGGTTCGTTATAGGAAAAAACAATAAATACTTGTACAATAACTTTATTAAACAAAATACATACTACATAAATACTACAAAAAGATACAAATGTTCATATTATGGATTAAACAAAAAAATATAGATATATAATACATATGTGAATGGAGTATGATCTTGACTGACCCAATACTGATATGTATGTACATATTTGTCATCATAATATGTATGTAATACATATTATTTAAGTACAGTATGTGCTAGATAATCAGTTATTTTGCTTTGTATGTGAGCATCCGCAATGCATATTTTATCTACGTATGTTTCTACTTTTGCCAAGCCCCACAAAACATCTTCTGGTGCTCCACGAGACTGCAAAAACTGACGAATGTCATTCAGCTTTTGTGTAGCCGCTGTTATATTGATTGGCATAGCCTCTTGTATTGCTTCGTCATCGCTGCTAGCACTTTCATAATGTTCTTCCGTTGTATAACTACTTTTTGCACTGGAAATAATTTCACTATCATTTAAAAAATCTGATGTCACGAGATTATCATCTACAGTCGTATAGTTATATTATCTGTAATTGTAACATTTGGCGACACTTGTTCCTCGTTTGAAGTTTGTTTAATTAACCAGTCCGTTAATAAAAGTTCGTCTTCCGAATCGAACTCCTCCATACTTGCTTCAGGATAAAATCCTGCATGTTTATAGCAGTTTCTTATTGTTTGAGCGGAGACCTTTTTCCAAGATCGGTGAATTAAGTTTATCCCGTCGAGTAATGTAATTTTAAAATCTATTCCGGCGTCCATATTTTGCACTACCTTCAACAAAAGTGATTGATGGTAACATTTTTTAACAGCATGTATAATGCCCTGATCCAAAGGTGTTTTGAACTAGTGTTCGGTGGCATGAATAGTACTTTGATGTATCTTAAATGTTCAATATTGGGATGGGCGGGGCAGTTATCTACCAGCAATATAATTTTACGTTTCTTTTTAGTTCGTTCCTCATCCCATTGACGAATGTATTCGATAAAAATTTCAGATGTCATCCAAGCGTTTGAATTGGCTTTATAATCAACTGGCAGCCTAACCACATTCTTAAAGCAACGAGGATTTTTTGATCTTCTTATAATAAGTAGTTTTCGTTTATCTTTTCCGGACATGTTTGTACATAAAAGAGCGGTTATTCTTTCTTTTGATAATTTGCCACCTTTGCACTGCTCTCCTTTAAATTTTAAGGTTCTGTTAGGTGTTAATTTATAAAAAAGACCTGTTTCGTCCGCGTTGTAGATGTCAACTTCGCTAAAATCTTTTCTAATTTGCGGCCAAACTGTGGTAATCCAGTTGCTGACCACGTTGTTATCTACTGACGCCACTTCACCAACAATTTTCCCACTAGATATGTTATGACGTACTTTCCATCTGTCTATTCAACTTTCACTGCACACAAATTCACCGTGAATTTTGTTTCCAAACTCTTATGCTTTTGTTTTTAAAATTGCTCCACTTATAGTTACGTTGTTTAGTCTCTGTTGAGTGAACTACTTTAAAAGTGCTTGATCTACGTCATTATAGTGAGATTTCCGCATCTTCTTTACTTTTGCGTTTGTACTTTCAAATGCTTTAAGTAGTTTATTTCTGTTTTTCCATATTGTACCAACAGTAGATTTACTGAGATTTCTTTCACGGCAAACGTCTTTCTATTTTTTTCCACTTTGTATATCATAAATTATTTGACACTTATCTTTAAGTGCAAAAGATTTTCGCTTTCGCACTAAATTATCCATTTTATTTGCAAACATCCGTCCGCTGTGAATAACTTCAATAAACTGATTGCAGAAATAATATCGATCGCGGCGCAAACAATGCAAGGGAAGTAATACGGGTATTCCCCAGTTCCCTGACAGATAACGCTTCATTTTGTGACGCGAAGTTCGCTATAGACGCAGCTATACTCGTTCAAACTCGTTCGTTATATCCGAAGGATCGTAAAATACGGGTTCGTTATAACGGATGTTTTTTAACATTGTTTAAATGGGAACCCGGACGGGACTTTCGATATGGTTCGTTAATACCGAAGATTCGTTACAACCAGGGACATTACAACCGACTTCTACTGTAATTTTTGACGGAGAGCAATATTTAAATTTAAAAATGTTAAGTATCAGTGTGGCCAATTGCATACTTTATATACAAATAAAAAGAAATCGAGTTCCATAATGAGTTCATTACGACCACAAAATAGAAAAACTAAATTTATATCCATATACAATGGTGACTCAAAAGTTTAACGGATTGATCTTTAACGATAGACAAGTTTACAAAAACTTGTCCCACTGTGAATACCATAAACAATTATGTCTATATACAAGATCATATTCATTAAACACAGAAGTTATTTGCATATACATACTTCAAAAAGAATTTAATTACACAAAATGTGTGAACATACCCTTTATCTGCTTAGTTACAGAAGTATTTGTAAATTAAGTTAATTTTAAGTAATATGGATGTTGGGTTTGATTTTATAGTCAGAATAAGTGCGCATATAATCGCATTGACTTTCGTGTCAATATAACTATTTCAAATGGAAAAAGGATTCACAGCAATATATATGGACAGTTCATCCGGAAGTATACCGGTATATATTCATTGTACCGTAACTAGCGCAGCATGAGGTCATTAGTGTACCAGGGTCGATCTTAGTTTAAATTTGTATGTATTAGAAAGTCATTAAGTAATAGCTTCAATTAATAAAATTCTAATGCAGAGTGTACCTGCAATTTAAAATAGTGGTAATATGTGTGTTTGAATACGGTTCTGTATGTGATTATCTGTATGTGGACTACCTACAGCCGAAATTACAGGTACTAGGGTTGGTTTAAACTATTCGCTGTTTGTACAGGCTGTTCGGGAAAATGTGGGAAATCTCCAGGATGCAGATAGAACATTAAAAAATAAGATGACAAGTTCCTATAATTTCTTTTCTTACAGGCCCTTCTTACGGAGATATGCGTCCCTGAAGGACGCAGCTGGAAATCGATTTTTCATGAATTGTTTTTAAAAGTACTTAATATAAATGCAGTGGTGTCCCAGGAGGCACCTTAACGAAATTATTGAAAAATTTCGTAAAAGGGTTCAACATGGGCGCCGTGAAGTCGGATACACTCGACGAATTAAAGACTGTTAAGGAATTAAGGACTGTTGTACCCGCAACAATAACCCAGCCGTGTTCCTTATCACATCACAATGAAACGTGATTCTCTGAAGAAGTTCCTCCCTAGTGTCGACCGGAGTGGAATACACCAATTTTTTGAAGTAAACAGGTAAAAATCCAACGGCGTTAGGTCAGCAGATCGAGGAGGCCACGCAATAGGTCCACCTCTACCTATTCAACAGTTTGGATAGTTGTTCAGGTGCTCCGGCACACGAACGCTAAAATAAGGTGGTGCGCCATCGTGCTTGAAGTACATGTTTCGGCGGGTTTCAAGTGGTAAGTGCTCTATTACATCTCGAAAATCGTTGTGAAAGAATTCCGAATAAAGTTGTCCATTCAATCGTTCTGGCAATACGAATGGTCCAATCAAAAAATTGTCAATGATTCCTGTCCAAATATTACTTGATTGGAACTGATGTTGATGATGCGAAACAATAGTGGAATGAGGATTTCCATCATCCCATACATGTGTGCTGTGTAAATTGGTGATGCCATTTTGGTAAACCATGCTTCATCCGTGAAAAGAATAATGCTCATGAAGTTTACATTATTTTGTTGCTGATGTAATACCCAGTGTGCAAACTGCATTCTACGAGGATACTCTTCAATGATATGGATATAACAGCTGTTCCCGAAAACTTCATGTACTATTGTTTTCGAAGTATTAAACTGTGCTGATAATTGTCAGTGCTCGTTGATGGATTGTCATCTACAGCATTTAAAATATGTTCCTCTAATCGCGGCGTGCGTACGGTTCTTCTCACACCAGCATCATTACTATTTCTTTCAAGCTTTCCTAAAATTATGAAGAAAATCAATAATATGTATTACATAATTAACTGAAATCGCCCGCCATTCTCCCTTAGACGTTGGTCAACTCGTTGAAATGTCTTCTGGTTTGGTAGAGCACGATTAGGAAATCTTTCATGATATAAATCTTCTGGCTTCTAAAGCATTGCAAGACGCAAGGAAAAAGGAACAAAACTATAAATATTTCTACATATTACATAAAGAAAATCTGGATCGAACTTTCGTCAATACTTTATCATTTTTTTAATTTTTTTGGTAAAAGTTGCATGTTATATCAAAGTTTAATTTACAATACAGTGATAGACTCCAGTATACGGCTTCGGTCATCCAATGAAATGTGTTTTATAATTGAGAAAACGTGCGGACGCTCCTGGCAGACATAAAATATATTGGATTTTATTTTAACCAGATTAGGTGTGTCAATATGATTCTCTTGTAAATGCTTGAATAACTGGACCAATTTGTCAATATGGTTAATTTGGATAGTCAACCTGCACTTTTTGATCCAAAAAAGGTTTTGCGAATGAAAACTCGTCGAAAAGATTATTATTATTAAATCTTGTCGATCATCTGATCCGTGTTTTGCATTTATAGCTTCAGCAGATCGTTTTAATCTTATCCTATTTGAGTAAATTTTGCAATCCACTCCGCTAAACAATAACGGGACAGAATCGGCCGTGATGCCAGGACCAATGTCTAAAACCGGGACAATGTCGGTTAAATCGGGACGTATGGTAACCCTAGATAGGACCAAAGCATACGAAATTGTTTAGTATGTTGAGTGTATATGTGTGTTCAGTGATCAATAGACAGGTTTATTCGAGTAACATCGCACCAGTGGCTCGTCCTCACGCGTATATATATTTTGTCAGTCGCCGTCGGACAACTTTAAGCGCATCGTAAAACAGTCTCTTTCTGGCTATTTGGAGACATTATAAAATTATGATGTATCACTGTACACCAACGAAGTGCACTGAACGGTGTTCGGACGGCAACTGACAAAATATATATACGCGCTAGGACACGAGCCGCCGGTGGGATGTTAGTCGACTGAACCTCTCTTGTGATTAATAAGCAGAGCATAGTGTACCAGTGTGATATTTTGCAGAATTAAAGCAAATTAAAAGACGCTATTGTGTGAATTTGAGACATAAAATTCGTAGATTTAAATTAATGGTTGATCTTAGACCACTTTTAATGTTTTACTTGCCATAGGGCGTATTAATAAAAAAGAAACTATCGAAATTAATTTCGGCAGCATGCTGTTTGTTCGTATACAAATTAAAATATCAGTTGCTTTAAATTACGAAAATTAAAAGTGTCGTTTTTTTCTCATTCGAAATGAACGCGTCTCGTATATTAAAATATTTGACAAGAGAGGAATTTCTTTTTACGTTGCTAAGTTTTAATAGAAATCCTCTTGCAGCTTTCTGTTTGCATTAAAATGCAAAATTGTAATTAAAATGATAAATTATGCATTTTAATTAAATTTAGAACCAAAAAAGTGGTTACGTTTTAATTTTTTTTTGTTTTCCTATATTGTTCTCAATATTGTCAAGACATGATGGATGATATCTTTTGCCGGTGTACGCGTGTGTAAGCGCACGTCAAACGTTTGAAAGTTTATGACGATATTAAGTTGCACATAAAATAAACGACATTATTAGATCTATTCTAGTATTCTATACAGAGTATGAAAAATAAGTATCTATATACGAGAGCGGATTGATATACAAGGTCTCCAACTTAAGAAAAGACAAAAATAAGTCTCAAAATGAAAGTAAATTTATTGTACTACTAATGTATATAATTATTTTTTCATGTAATCACCATTTAGCGCAACACATTTCTCCAAACGCTGAATCCATTTCTTCATTCCATTCATGAAGAAACTTTCTTGTTTACTATTGTTCCAATTGAGAATACTAACCCAAACTTCAGTGTCTGACAAAAAATGTTGACCTTTGAATACCTCGTTGTTACGGAAAATAGAAAAAATAAATATCAAAATATCTGTTTGTTCATTTAGAGTTAAACCTAATTTCCTATATCGATTTATTTCTATATTTTCTAACAGATTAAGTTTTTTGCCTTTGTCTTGTATAAGCCTTTATGTTTTGTCTCTATCATTTCTAATATATTTCTGGACAGAATTATTTTTATTAAAGGATATAAATTCATTATTTGCTTTTTTAATTAGTTTACGTATTTTTACAGATGTTGGTCCCATGTATGTGATTGAATTATATTAGTTTTCCGTCTTTTTCGATATTCTAGGGTAAATTAAAGACTGAGCTTGAATTCTTAGTTTACGTTGCCGAATTTCATTAACTAAATTTACTGAGTATTCATTATTGACAGCTATGGTGTATATTCTATCGAGTTCTATATCAAAGTTGTTCTTAGTTAAAGGTACATTTATTAGTTTGTGTATCATGGATTAGTGTGTTGCTAATTTGTGTGAAATGGGGTGAAAGGAGCTCGTGTGTATTGTTGTGTTTGTGTGTGTTGATTTGTGGTATATTGCAAATTCGTGTTTCCCTGTTACGTTTGAAATTGCTAGATCTAGAAAATTCATCGACTTATCTTTTTCCCATACACTTTTGTAAAAGAAATATATGTAAAATTGTTTATTTTATCATCTCATGATGAAGCCAAAGTTTGGCGAAACAGTATTGTAGTGAACAATAAAAGATTTGAAACTACTCTGGCTTATTTTATTTTATTATGGAGATTCAACAAGTATCAGCCCGTTCTGTCAACTAATCAAAATATCACTAAACTGGTTTCGGTAACTTTTCGATAAACGGAGTTCCAAGGACTTATCCATCTGGGAGGGTCGATAATAAAAATACAACTCAACTAGCTAGTACCCAGGCTAAAGGTCTTAGTGAAGACGGTGGGGTTCTTTTCGAAACGTTGTTGCAAGATTGACGTAGCTACAAAGCGTAGTATTAAAGAAACTAGGAAGCTACAATTACAAATCAATACTCGCACAAATAAGTAATATTATAACAGTATTTATTGTAGATTTTTTTCTCTCTAAAATTATTCACAAATATCCAATGCATATAGTATGGACGGTCCTGTATATATACTCTAAAAATATTATCAAACAAACAATACATTAAAATATGAAAGGACCTGTATATATTCGACAGGAGTTAAATAAGTAATATTCCAGCTTTTGCCTGCCTAATAGCCGGGTAAAAATGGTCGGAGATCGCCGCGATCGTACATACAAAACTATACAGAAATAAATGCGAAACATAGGCTTATTAAAATTGACGGGAAATCTGTTATATACAGTATTGACCATAAAGTGTTAAGATTAATTATTAATAATTATCTAGTTATTTTCTAGTTCTAATATTAAAAGAAAAAGTAAGAACGTGTGACTTACAGATTTGAAATATCAATTAGTGATAATTTTAAATTAGTCGTATCCCACGCACACAATAACGGATAAAAACTTATCTTTCGAAAGAGTAAGTCTGGGTCCAAGCTACGGCACACGATGATTTACCAGGTTAACAATCTGACCGTGTGGACGATCCCCTGCTCCACAATTCCGGTAGCACTTAAATCTGGGAACATCCAGATCAGCTCTAGATCTATTCTAGCTCCGGATTGGTTCCATAAATTTACGATATAAGATGTGCATTAGGAAGTGAATATGGATGAACGTATCAAGAAAATGGTGCCTCTTACCGAGTAGACTCGGATAGATGTGTTTCGGGCCTATATCGATGACTGCGTGTATTGCACCTACTGAAAGTTGCGTTAGCTTAATCGGAAGGGAAGTCAAACGAACGCTATTCTTTGTTTCGTCGCTCAAAATTTCAATACGGCCGCCCTCAGAGCTAAGCATAATCTGCGTCTACCATTGGTCGAATATGACATAAATATACAGCACTACCATGTATATGAGGCTAGTTAGATCGAATAATCGTAACAACGTTCAACTTGTGGAAGAACCAGAAATCTGAAAGTGCCAAATAAAGGGTTAAGTATGGAGGATGCAAAACAATCGTAAATTTCGGGCTCACTTGCACGCTTTGCATGCTAAGACGAGATACTATAAATTACCGTTTGCAGGTTAGAATTTGCGGGTTTCCAATCACCATTACTCACATAATGGCGTTGTTGGTAACCTTATATATCAATCCACCGTCATAGCTTTACATAGAAATCATCTTAGATTTTATTTATTACAAAATAACTGTCCTAATTATCGAATTTTTAGCAGATGAATAGAATCAGAATAAAATAAATAGATGTAATGAAAAAAAAAATAATACTAATAACGCTAGCAACATGTATATAACTTAAAATTTAATTATTAAACCCTTCCATTTCCTTCATTTCATGTGTTCTTCATTTCACCTTCATTTCATGTGTGTTATCGGATATTTCACCATGACATTGGTTCTTGCTCTCGGGACGCGAAGTTATTAGATCAGTGGTGGAACCGCGCCGAATCGACAGTGTAATCGCCTCGACAGTGATATCGAGATAGTATTTGTCGAGTCGGAGAATATTTACTACTATGCCAAAACGCTTTAGTTATATTAACAGTTTTAGATATTTTGTATAAGCATAAGCGAGTAAACAAAAATTTTCGAAAAATTATATAAATGAAAGAACCGCATGAATTAAATAATTGTCCTCGTTTACATTATTCGTAATAATTGAATTTAAAATTATTGTTAACATATTTTATGATTAATTATCTTTAAATTCGCAAATGTGAACCATTTGCAGCATGTATGATGTCAAATACATACGTTAACACTTTATTATTATATGGCATTGATAAGAAAGCGATCACACTGTGACACTCGTCTTGTGCGCTGTCGAGATCGACTGCAAATTTATGAAAGGGGAATCGATGACGATTTGGCATAGCACCTATTTGGATCGACGATGTTCGTTTTGTGGGAATGTGTGGGGAAGATATCGAGGCGACTAACTTCTCGATACCGCGCGGTTCCACCCCAGGTTTCCTAGGAGGGCACAAGAAAGTAAATGTAAGAGTGTACTGATGGAGAATCAATAACATTGTTGATTAACTTCAGCTTAAACTTAAAACTCGATATGTCACGTCGCAAAGACAGTACCTGCAAACCATATCTCTCAAGCAAAGCATCATAGTCTATGCTGCGAACAGGATATTCTCTGTCCTGTCTGAAAGATAAATATTTTAGGGACCTCTTTTGTACTCGTTCAATAAGTTATTTCTGGTAAACATAATACGACATTTAAACGGGGCTCTTGAGGTAGAAGAGCACAGAGACAGTATGATCAACAAACGTTAGCGTATTATCAAAAAGTGCTCCTCAATCAAGTATTTCTGTCTTTCCAGGAGATTCTACAATGTAAATGAATTTAAGAAAGAACTGCGTATTTTTGACATTTAAGCGCACTTTATTTAATTCGTTCACCAATTCTGATAAGAATTGATTATAATACACGGCAGTCGGCATTTGTGTTAATAGTTTATAAATTTTTAGGGATCTGCATATCTAAGACATCCACTCCCAAGATTCTCAAGCAAAATCATTTATAGAAATATCCAAAAGCAAGGGTCCGAGATTAGTTTCTTGTGAAATCAGAAGAAGATTCATTATTAGATGTAGATTTTCCTGTCGGCCAGATACGATTGCATTTGTCTCAATAATGAAGGAGAAAACCTTATAGCTTCAAGTTTTACATGGTTAATTGTGTCAGAGACTTTAGTAAAATCCGCGTAAATAACGTCTGCTTGCTTTCTCTCGTCTAATCTTTCACTGATCTATCGGGTAATCGTGCTGATGCATCGATAAATAAGGTTTTATAACGGCAAAGATTCTTTGTAGAGAATATGCTCTAGTACCAGCAATATCACCCTTTTTATATATTCGAACAATCCTGCTGATTTTCCAAATATTAGGAAATATGAACGTAGATAAAATGAAGTTAAACAAAATTGTTAGGGTATAGATCACGTATAAGAAAACTCGGAATATTATCATCACCAGCAAACATATCATTCTTAATTTGACCAATGTCTAAAAAGAACTGTTGAGGTCTGTATATAAGATTGGAAAACGTTGGAAAATTCATTTGCAAAAGCATTAACAATATCCTGTGGCTCCTAGATTGTTTCCTCATTATTTTCCATAATTCTTGAAATTTTTGAAGCATCTCTTCGTTTAATAATAAATGACCAAAATACTTATCGATTATCGATAATGCTTTTTTTAATTTCAGTGTGGTATATAGAAAAAGCCGACTTTATTTTCTCCTTGATTGCTACTCTTCGTTGTTTAAACTCGTTATGGAGAGTATGTGTTTTGATTGATCTTCATTTTCTATGATAATATTCTTTTCAGGAAATGAAATATTTGATATTGAATATGTGTTGTAGCAGAAATGACAGAGAGATGAGGAGTTGGAGCTGTGGAAGTTACAGTTTTGAAGAGGTGAAAGATGTTAACTGTCTGGGAGTCAAAATCGATAGGCAGAATGTAAAAGAAAAAATCCAGAAAGGATATAGAGCCTACTACTGTAATAAAAAGCTTCTGAAGGACTAAAAATTAAGTATGAAGAACAAACTGAGATTATATAAGACACTCATTAGGCCAGTAGTAACATGCGCCGTGGAGACGGCATCGCTCACAGTGGGAGAAGAAGAAGATTTTTGAATGTCGTGTAATAAGAAAAATAGTAGGTGCAAAAAAGACGGGAAATAACGAATATGATTTGATGAACCATGAGATCTATAAACTATTAGTACAGAAAAAATATAGAGAGAGAAATCAAGGCTTTAAAAATAAGATGGTACGGCACATAATGAGAAGGGAGAGAGGATCACCAATAAAAGAAATAACAACTAGGCAACCAGCACAAAATAGATTGAGAGGGCGACCCAGAAGCAGATGGAAGTCTACTTGTTGCTTCTAGAAATCTTAAAAACACTGAATGTAGAGGGATGGAGACAACAAGTGGCAGACAGGAAGAAGTGGAAGAAAATAGTCGAGATGGTAAGAAGTCACCAAACTCTGTGAGAAAAAAAGCAAAGGACAATGTTGACTAATCTACCATATGGACTAGGATCATAGAGTTCCTTAAAAGGAATAGCTCTACAATTTCACGTCGAAATGTTTTAGCTTTAATAATAATAATAATAATAATATTTAAAACTTGTTTATAGAAGAGGTTCAGCAGTATTTGATGTGAAAATATGCATATTGTATCAAGTAATAATTCCTTAGTCAATTGCAAATTCGTTTATTTATTGCAGAACAATGTTATGTTATACAATGTACAAAATTTCATAAAATTAGTCTAAATAAAGATTTGATCAACAATAAAATCTATTTGTGTAGCTGGATTAAAGTGTTCAAATATAACTATCTCATTTTGACCTTTTCTCAAAAACGGAGCGGGTAGATAAGCACCTAGTTGTGGACCCAACTTGAGATGTCTAGATATAACGAAACCATTAAGAGCGACAAAACCTTTGTGCCATTTTCTCATGTCAATGAAAGTGTCCTTTGGTTCGTCAATGTTCAGTGTACTCTTGTATAACGCCGGACCATATGCAAAGGTTGGTGCTTGCCATTCTGTAAGGCTGTTAATCCAATCCTTTTTAAATTCCAGAGGAATAATTTGCCAGTCTAATAAAGTGTCGTCGTTTAATGTAACATTACCCTGCCATAAGCCTTTGAATTGAACGAATTTATCTAATGTGCCGTAATTAACGCGTCCCCAATTTTCCACAATTATTTCCAGAGTGGCGTTTATTAATTCTTCACTTCCTAAATTTAATGTGGCGTCTGATATTTTGTAGTAACCAAACTGAGAAGTGTCTGATAGTGATTCCAAACTAGCTGATTTTAGTTCTCCATTTATAAGTAACATTGCTGTATCACAGACGTAGCCTTCCAGTTTAATGATTGAATTTGCTGGGATATGAAGATACTTCTTTCTGTAAACTATGTAACCGTAACTTTGACCAGCCTCATTATTAATTGGAAGTTCTTCCATTGAAATTACACCAACCGACTCATAAAATGTATTTTCCCCATCAATCACATCTGATATTCTGAGCTCTCCAGTAATATGTATTGATTCATATGCTATTCGTTCTGTTAGTGAAGGCATATCAGGTGTTTGTGTTTTCACGATGCTGTATTGAGAAATTAGGTTTTTAAGTGAGTAATATTTGTCTGTATAATCTCCGGCTTCGGAAAGTGGAGCGTTGTAATCATAACTACTAGTTAAAGCTGTAAAACCGGCATTGGTTGTCTCGCCATTGTTAGCTCCATTCATAAAACCAAAATTTGTGCCTCCATGAAACATGTAAAAATTTATCGAAGCTGGATATGCGAGAATTTGATTTACCACAGTGGAAACACTGTTGTTACTTGTGGTCGAGTGGGTGTACATCCATTTGTCGTACCAGCCTGACCAATATTCCATAACCATTAACGGTTTTTCGGGTTGGTAACTGGCTAGACGTTTCAAATAGATTGATGGTAAATATTGAAAGTTGCCAGTGTATAAAACTCCTGGTATTTGTGAACTATTTCCTGAAACAAATCCTCATAATATATTTGAAATCTATATACAGGGCTACTGTAAAAGATTTATTCATTTTCAAATAGCTATATATTCAAAATTATTACAAGTACAAATTAATAAGTGATATATGAGAATAACCGTAAACGCACCAAGTTTTATGCACACTCTGCAAATGTTCTATGTGCGCCCCCTTGGTCACACAACATACATCCAGGCGGTAGTTGAACTCATTCCACACATTTAGTATCACCCTGTCAATGGTCATCACTGCAGAATTAATCCATTCCCTGAGGTCTTGTAATGTGTTTGGTAGTGGGGCTACATAAACAAGGTCCTTAATGTGCTCCCAAAAGAAGAAGCTACAAGGCGTTAAATCAGGTAACCTGAAAGGTCAAAAGGACAGCGCGAGGTCATCCGCACCAACACCAACAAGCCCAAACAAGCGATGCAGAAGTTCATCGTTCAAGTATTAACAAGGGTTATTGTTCCAATGAGGGGATGCTCAGTCCTGTTGGAAGGCAAAATTCCTGGAATGAGCAGTCAATTGCGGAAAAAAACATAACTGCAACATATCCAGGTAAATTACACCAGTCGTAGTCTACTCTCAGAAGAAAAACGGTCCATACACCTTTGTGTGTGAAACTGCACTAAAAATCACTCACCTCTTTGAACTGTCACAAATGCACGTGGATTTCCACTGCCACAGATTCACACATTATGACGGTTCATGTTCCCGGATAAATGGAATGTAGCTTCATCGTTGAATATCAACTTGGCGGCAAAATGGTTATCCTCCAATGCTTCCTGCATTTTGACGCAAAATTCCAGTCGATGGACATGATCCTCCGCCGTTAAGTGTTGCAGGAGCTGCACGCAGTACGGTTTGAAATGTAACCGTCGCAAAATCTTCCACAGTTTGCTGTGGTTTTCCAAGTTCGCGGTTTCCTTGGGACGTTGATTTCTTTGGACAACGCATGTAACTATCCCTCCTGTTTCGTCTAGCACTTTTGGTCGACCGGTGCTTTTACGTTTACACCAACAACCAGTGTCCTTGAATTGCCGATAACACCGCAAAAAGCTTTGTTTACAATTCCTTTCCGTACTCTCTTCTAATAGCGCGCTGTACTGCTATAGTAGACGAACGACCCGCATATTTTAACACACGAAAACTCTTTTCTTGATTTGCCTCCATTTTGGGAGATTAATACAGATAGTCTCGTGCTGCCACCTGGTGCACATAATACAAACTTGGCGAGCTTGCGACTATTCTCATATATCACAATACTATTGAATATATAGCGTTTTGAAAATGAATAAATCTTTTATAGTAGCTTTGTATTATAAATTAGGATATATTATGTTATTAGTATTTTTATAACATTTTCTTAGTTGTGTCTCAAAATCGTGACAACATTTTCAATTTAAACGAGAGTGTATATTAACTTTTAGCGAGTTAAGTTTCCTTGCATTACAAATGAAACAGACATGCAATATACATATCTGTAACTGTACACATGGACAATACACCTCGTATTTTACAGCACTTACTTCTGCTTAAGACACGTGTTTCTGCCATCTATAGGCGTCATCAGTCAAGCTAGTGAAGCAATGTAATACAAAATAATACAAATCTATTTAAAAAACAGATTTGTATCTGTATATACATTTAAGCTTAAATCGCCCACAAGACATAGTAAATTTCGTCCCATCAGGTAGCACCTATATAATAAGTGTCATCTGACGGACGAAAGAGACTATGCCGAAAAAGGCAACCCTTCCCTTGACCGACTAAGTCGGTACAGAAGGGAAGAAAATACTTATCTAGGTGTAGTCCATTAACACGATGCCAGATGGCAGCAAATATACAAATAAGTTTAAGTATATCAATACGTTAAGCACGTATTACGCATTTGTTACAAATGAAACAGACATGCAATATGTGTAACTGTACACATGAACAATACACCACATATTTTACAGCACTTACTTCTGCTGTAAAATACGAGGTGTATTGTCCATGTGTACAGTTACAGATATGTATATTGCATGTCTGTTTCATTTGTAACAAATGCGTAATACGTGCTTAACGTATTGATATACTTAGACTTTTTTGTATATTTGGTGCCATCTGGCATCGTGTTAATGGACTACACCTAGATACGTATTTTCTTCCCTTCTGTACCGACTTAGTCGGTCAAGGGAAGGGTTGCCTTTTTCGGCATAGTCTCTTTCGTCCGTCAGATGACACTTATTATATAGGTGCTACCTGATAGGACGAAATTTGCTATGTCTTGTGGGCGATTTAAGCTTAAATGTATATACAGATACAAATCTTTTTTTTTAAATAGATTTGTATTATTTTGTATTACATTGCTTCACTAGCTTGACTGATGACGCCTATAGATGTCAGAAACACGTGTCTTAAGCAGAAGTAAGTGCTGTAAAATACTAGGTGTATTGTCCATGTGTACAGTTACAGATATGTATATTGCATGTCTGTTTCATTTGTAACAAATGCGTAATACGTGCTTAACGTATTGATATACTTAAACTTTTTTGTATATTTCCTTGCATTGATAAGTTTATGATGTTAAGCTGTTGTAATAAACGTCATTGATTGTTTTCCTGATATTTTTCAGAAGATTTTCTTCAGTTTTGTTGTTATCTTACCGACACCGTTCTATGTTCTATTCTTTTGTATTAAATCGCATTTTTCACGGCTATATTCTGAACTTTTACTAAATTTACGAACTCCATGTTTTAGTTGAATTCGCTCCATTATCTTTCCAATGTCAATGGCAGATTTGGAGACGCTTGTCGTAAACATGGATAACAGAGATGGGAATATCGTTTGTGGCGTATTTAATTATAATATGGTAAAACTTTAGAACTATTAACGGAAATAGTATTACATACGAGTCCTGACAATTTAATTAATATTTCAACACGTTTTAACTAAATATTAGTAAATTTCAAGCTGGCAGAGACAGTTAAATTAATATAAACAAGCGAAGAAACGGGCGACGAAAAATAATGAGCGGAAAATAGAGTATATGCACTGCAACAATAATATGAAAATGTAAATCAATAACACATTTACAGCTATAATAACGTACCGTGCTGAAACAATAAACACAATAGCAAAGAAAGAACAATAGATTGAAATATTCGAAATAAAATTTTTCAGAAATATACTGAAAGTTGTAAAGAGAATCATATTGAATACTGTTCTTTTTTAAATCAAGAAATAGATAAATTTATTAAATGAGAAAGTAAGATGTGTAAATCGCAGAGAATAAAATAATTTGGTTACATATTTAGAAGGACAATGCCTATACGAGCTATAATGGAATAGGTACCAATAGCAAACAAACTCAAATGAAGAGCTAGCGTCGAATGCAGGCAAGAATCATTAGAGAAGTCATAGAGACAGAAAAAAGCCAAGTGACTTCAATAAACGAAACGATAGACAGAGCCTTTCATCAGCTTGGCGAACGCTCTTAAAAATAAGGAAAGTAAACAGCAATGACATGTTAAACCAAGAACATACGATTTAGTTACATATTTAGAAGAAAAAATGTCAATAAGAGCTATAATAAAATGTGTATCAATAGTAAACAAATGCAAATGAAGAACCAGAGTCAAATGAAGAGAAAGACACTAAAAAAGAACATAGTAATAAAGATCATAGATAACGAAATAAAGCAAAACACTTTTTCACAAAGTTATTTTTGTGAAAAAAGTGTTTTGTTTTATTTCGTTATTTCAATATTTCACAAGTGCTCAACATATAATACTACAAAGATCATAGATTTAAAAAAGTAGAGTAAATTTTGGAAGGGAATGGAGAAGAATAATTATTGAAGCGGTGACACAGCCAAAGCTGTAGGACAAAACAGAAGAAATCATCAAATTTTGTCGATAAAGATCATTCGTATTTGAAACAAATTTTAATGAATTTCACTTTTTAATTAACACTGTAACGATCGTTTCGCTCCAACCTGAGCGTCATCAGACATATAACTAACTTATTTACGAATTCTTTAACACAAGTATACGGTAACAAACACATTTCTAGACATTTAGGGAGCGTTTTATTATATTAACTTAGATATAAAAAATTAATGGGTAGCCAAGATTGGGTAGTTGAAACTAAAGTGCTCTACAATTCTTACCTATATGAAGGGGCCCAGGTACTCACAATTTATAAAAACTATCAGTTCTAAAATTATTTTTACATATTATCCTATTTTTACAAAGTGTACCCGTGTGCTGTGAAAATTGGTTTGTAATAACCAAAGCAGGTCACCCACTTACGCACATTCTATGGAATACTTATTTTACGCATCATATCAACATCTTTCACATTTCATTCATGTATATGTCATTATGTAAACAGGCATGTAAACCAGGTCACATCGAACTAGGTTAACATATGATATATAACAAGTTCACTTCGTGACTTGTAATGTAATTGTTATCATTAACTTATTTTATTAAACGTTATTGTATATCGTATGTGTATCGTATGTGTTTGTTACCGTATACTTGTGTTAAAAAATTTGTAAATAAGTTAGTTATATGTCTGATGAAGCTCAGGTTGGAGCGAAACGATCGTTACAGTGTTAATTAAAAAGTGAAATTCATTAAAATTTGTTTTATTTTATCCTGATAATAGTTATAATGGAATTTCATCAAGTAAAGGCTGAAACAATTATATATTCGTATTTGATCAATAAATGCCACATCATCCCTTTAATTGGAGTGAGATGTTCGTTTAGTATGGTTACAGCTTCTAGTTGGACATAAACTTTATTTAAACATTCAAAAATAGCTTGGAGCAATATATTGTTAACGAAATTGAAATATTATACAGAGATCTAAAAGTCGCGCATATCAAAATAAATGTTTCTGTAAACAGTAGTTTCGTTGAATTATTTCTATCGGCTACTGCAAGATAGCAACCCAGGACAACAAACCTAGCCATTGTAATGGAAATTTGACACATGACGTCTTTAGTATTATGGAGCTCATTGTTTCGTAAGCACGTTGTTTTCACAAGCGGAATTTTTTCCAGTCGTTTATATCCACGTGCTGCAAGTCGTAGATATTGTGTTTTCTCAACAATTAATGAAGAAATATAGAAAAGGTAATAAATTATTTAATATATTCAAAATATGCAATACTTTTGCTCACGAGTGTATATTGTATAATGTATATGTACATATTTCTTAACTTCTTAACTACGTCAACCTTATAAATTGAATTTTTACACAACATTAAAAAAACATTCAGCATGCGAGCGTTAATATATAACACAGCCGGCCTAATTCGTATCGTCCGGCGGCTACGCTACTGGTGGCTAGCAAAGACGACCATGACTAGTAATAAGCGTATACGATATAAGGCTATAAAAAGTTGATGTAATTATAAAAAGTTATAAAATATATGTGTACATTTATTTTGATGTGGGCGACTTTTCGATCGCACTGTAGTTGCGGATTTAATTTTACATGATATATATTACCTGATAAAGGATCATCACTTGTCACTAATAATTCATGTACACCATTATCCAGAAACATATTTTTCAAACTTAGTAAATAATCCATGTCGATATCAGCTTTGTTGGAAACGCTAGCAGCGTATTCATTTTCTATTTGAAACGCTACAATAGGACCGCCGTTCGTAAATTGTAAAACAGTTAAGATCGAAAATAGAGCAGTGAAAAATCTCTGTACGTAAGACATGAATATTTCATCGGATGTACGAACGCGAATATTTTTTTCACGTAATAGCCAACTAGGCAATCCACCAAATTCCCATTCTGAGCATATATAGGGTCCAGGGCGAACGATAGCGAGTAAATCTTCTTCTTGAGCAGTTTTTAGAAATTTCTCTATGTCTAGAAGATCTTGAAAATCCGTTGCGCCATTACCAAAATCGAACACGCCCGGTTCAGGTTCATGTAAATTCCACGGAACGTAGGTTTCTACCGTGTTTAGACCAGCTGCGCGCAATTTTCTTAATCTATCTCGCCAGTATTCTTGAGGAACACGAAAATAATGTAAGGAACCACTGTATATAGTTATATTTTTATTGTTAAGGGTAAAATAAGGCTGGTCTGTAGATAATCCCGTTGTTATCCCACCAGAGGTATAGTAATCGTACAGCGTTGGTAAACTTGTCATTTTATTAGCAATAAAGTAACTCTAAGCAAGATTTTTGACTACAGAATTTAATATCGAGAATTTAATTGTGAAATATTATCAGTACACTTTCAGAAATCTATGTACACGAATAAATTGTATTGTAGATTGCAAGATAAGAATATATACATTAAAGAAAAAGGTTGTTTATTATTCCTGATTTTATTTGATAATTAGAAATTAAATATGAAATTCACTTAAATATAATGTGTTTTATTTTTATAAAGACGGCAAATTTCTTATTAACATGGTCCAAATAAATTAAACTAATAAGATAACAATTTAAAATTAATGTATACTTCAATAGAGTTTAAATTAATAATTAGGTAATATTACTAGTAAGTGGGTAGATATATGATTAAATAAATTATACTAAGAGCAAGACAAGCAAATGTAATCAAATATAAGGTAACAATTTAATCGCGTCTGGGCAGATTTATAGAATTTTATATTTATAGAATATATGAAAAAAATATATGAAATATATACAGTGTGGTCATAAAGTTTGGAACCAAGCTTATAACCGCATTATTTTACATTTTTAGGAAAGATGCTCGGACAGGTAAATTTTCTTTTTTAAAACGCCATCTTTTGACATACAATTTTTTTCTATGACGTCATTGGTTTTCGAGTGATGACGTTATCAACACTTTCTTTAAATGGCAACCATATTAATTTTTTCTCGTTTTTGGTAGATCATTATATCCACCAAATAGTGATATAAAACAATTGGTATGTTGCATCACAATTTTTTTGAAAAAATGATATAAATTTAGAAAAAAATACGAAAATTTTATTTTTGTACAAAATTAAAATTAAATTAAAAAAAATCATCTGAACTTAAATTTATTGTAACAGTTAACGTAAATTTTCAAAATGGACCCCACCAACCAACTGACACTGTCCCAGGCGAGTGTAAACACTTCGTATACTCGCCTCAATTATGTCTGGGGATATTTGTGTAAGTTCTACGCGAATTCGTTCTTTTAAATCTTCTAAATTGTTCGCTTTGTTAAAATACACTTTCGATTTCAAATAACCCCACAAAAAAGTCTAACGGAGTAAGGTCAGGAGAACGAGGTGGCCATTCTATGGCGCCTCTCCGTCCAATCCATTTATTGGGAAATATTTCGTCAAGATAGTGGCGAACCTCTACACCATAATGGGGAGGCGCCCCATCTTGTTGAAACCAAATATTTGGATGGGGTACATCACCATCCTCGTGATTTGGGAAAATAACAGCGAGCGCTGGAACCAGTTCAAATCTTAAAAATTCTAAATATTGCACAGCAGTCAAATTTCCTTCAAAAAAATATGGTCCTAAAATGCGTCGTCCAATCATTCCAACCCGTACGTTAACTTTTCCTCTGCGCTGAGTATGACACGCTTGAGTCCAATGCGGATTGTTCTGCGACCAATATCTGCAATTATGGCGGTGAACAGATCCATTTAGGCAGAACGTAGCTTCATCTGAGAAGACGATGTTTTCCAAGAAATTTGGATTTTGGTCACAACGTAACATTACGTCTTCACAGAACTGCAGTCGACGATCTTCGTCATCCTCATGTAATTCCTGTACAAATTGAACTTTGTAAGGACGATAGTGTTCTTTTTTAAATAAGTTGACGACAAATGAGTGAGCCACCTGATTGGCTAACGCAAGTTGTCTGGTGGAAACATGATGCCTTTCTTCTGCTTCTAGAAGCACATTTCATTTCACATCTTCTCCTACTTGAGGTCTACCTTGCCGTGGTCGATCTTTTACGGATTCAGTTTCGGTAAACTTTCCAACTAGTTTTGTCACCGTAGACCTGGTAATTGGAGGTCTATCAGGGTGTTCATGGTTAAACAATTCGCATGCTTCTGCATGCGTTCTTTGTCTGTCCCCATACCCAACCATAATTAAAATTTCGATTCTTTCTCGCTCAGATAAATGTGCCATTTTTTATATTAGCGAAAATGAACAATTTTTACGCAATATCTCAAAAATTTAACGTCAAAAATAGAAGTAAATAATTCAACAATGTTGTCGCCATAGAAACAATTTCAAACTAAAATTTTTGTACATAAATTGTATAAAAAGAAGCAAGAATGTCATAAAGAAATATCTTGCAAAAAAAGTGCGTGTTTTTGGTTTTGTAAATTTTTTGCATAGTAACATGAGTACATGTGCTTTTGACGATCCGGTTTGTTCAAGAAGAATATTTAAGTCCTCACACAAGACAGAAGTGTGAAAAAAGATAACTTACATATTTCAGTAAATTTTGTAAGCTTAATTAGTTTTTGAAATCTTCAATTTTTGGGCGATAATTTTAATTAAGAAATGGTCTGCCACAACTTCTTTGGCCCTTTTTTGTGAAACTATTTAATGTTAAATAAGATTTTTTAATAAGTAATTGGCCGATTGGGAAGACAAATTTCTTTTGACCTGGAGCGAATAACGCAGATTACTATTGATCGCAAAGCATTTACACTCGGCTGGGACAGTGTCAGTTGGTTGGTGGGGTCCATTTTGAAAATTTACGTTAACTGTTACAATAAATTTAAGTTCAGATGTATTTTTTTAATTTTAATTTTGTACAAAAATAAAATTTTCGTATTTTTTTCTAAATTTATATCATTTTTTCAAAAAAATTATGATGCAACATACCAATTGTTTTATATCACTATTTGGTGGATATAAAGATCTACCAAAAACAAGAAAAAAATAATATGGTTGCCATTTAAAGAAAGTGTTGATAACGTCATTACTCGAAAACCAATGACGTCATAGAAAAAAATTGTATGTCAAAAGATGGCGTTTTAAAAAAGAAAATTTACCTGTCCGAGCAGCGTTTTTCCTAAAAATTTAAAATAATGCGGTTATAAGCTTGGTTCCAAACTTTATGACCACACTGTATATAAAACTATATGATCATTCTCAGAGTATGTCAATAGAAATATCGTTTGTTTTTGCATCAACCCATACGTTACTTGTGCGTCAGTTTCTAGTTTCAACGACGACGACCGTACTACCTGACCTTTCCTACTCCCCAGATCTTCTCCTTGCGACTTCTTCCTGTTTCCGAGGCTGAAACTGAAGCTTAAGGATCGCCGTTTTGAGACGATTGAGAAGATCCAGACCGAATCGCAGGAAGTGCTGAACACGTTAACATGCAAAGACTTCCAGCTCTGCTTCCAGTCATGGACAAGTCGCTGGGATCGGCGTACTCATGCAAAGAGTACTTTATAGGGAATGGTAGTGAATAAGTTGTCTTACTTTTTTCACATTCTGGAAATTTTTGGGTTGCGTCTCGTATATGGTGTATATACAGGATTCCAAAGATTTGTGACAGCACCTCTCGCCGTAGGAAGGTAGAAACGTTGATCTTACTTTCACTTCGTTAACATTTAACGGTAACTAAGGTGGAGAGCGATTTTGAAAAAAATCAACCTCTCAAATGTCGGTGTCGAGATTCGTACCCTTGACCAACGGAGCCTTCACTCCAGTTGTTCGACGCTTTTATCACTTGCGCCATTCGGTCATTAAATAATAATAATAATAATAATACGAGTGTTGCTAATTCATGTATCCGGTATAACAAACAAAAAAATAAAACAAACAAAAGTATTTTTAATAATATAAAATGTTACGACGAGCACATTATTAATATTTTTGAGAAGGTATCCTTCTCTAGAGACGCAGATATGTATTTCATCGTTTTACAGATTTGTCAGTACGCCCCTGCTGGAGAAGGATACATTAACAATAGAACAACTTCGCTATCTCATAGAAATTATTAAAACCGAGCGTAGAAGAACATTCAGCGCTGCATGTTAACAAACAGCCGAAACAACTAGCTCTGTGTACATAACAACTGTAGAACTAACAAAGTGTTTCCATCAGATGGCATATTTTTGATAACGTAATTGAAGACTTAAGGAACTGTAAGTTTTTTAGTTTCACTTTTGATTTCAGCCCAGATATTTTAGCAACATTACGTTGCTGAGTTTTAGTTAGATACTGTACTAACTCAATTCGCGAAAATTTGTTTAAATTTTTCCCAATAAAGGCCCAAACCAGAGGCACAGACCGCTTGGCCTTTACGAATTAATTATTCTCAAACATAGCAAGGTCGATAATTCTCGATAATTAAAAAAATAAGATTACAAGTCTTAATAAACATTGAGCCGCAAATTAACTGTTTACAGGATAATGGCGATCTTGTCTTATTGTAATTGCAGAATTAATTTTCTTTCGTAGTATTTACGGTGTATTATTTTTTTAAGTACCTCCTTTCATCATTTATAGAATTACGAGAATATAATCTTTTTTTCAATTGTCCAATACCTACCTTCTTAGAAAAACTCCTATTATTCAACAGCTTCTTCAGGTGCAAAACTCTTTCCTCTGATTTGATTTCCGAGAATAAAATAAGGTCGACGAACACAGTCATTGATTATCTGTTGGAGTTTGTTTGTCTTATGAAGACGACAATTCTCGTACAGAAACAAGTTTTGTTGCAAATAAGAGTGTGAACGTTTTTCTAGTTTTTCTCCAGGACAAATTAAAAATTTTGAATTGCGTCCTTCGCCATATACATAATAAAAAGACTCCTTCAACTTTCCAGAATACTGTTGCAATTAACTTTTCCCCAAAAAATTGTATAGGTTGTTTTTTGGTCATAGAAAGTACTGCATAAACCTAAATTTAGTGGAAGATTACCAGTAATGTATTCAAGTTTCGTTCCTGGTCATAATTCCAGAAAAGAAATTATTTCCTTCTCCATCGTTACCGCATTTTGCTGAAATATATTTTTTTAATAATTTGTACAAGCGTAAGCAATATTAAAATCCACCGAGCAGATATCTTCTTCATACCCAAATCATTCAATTCTTAATTCTAAATAATACCTGCGAATTAGCAATGTATTGAATCAGGCTGTACATTGCCAATATAAACCAATTTCCAATAATGTCTCATTTTGAATTTGGTCGATTCCGTATTTAAAATTAGTTTAAACGATTATGAACTAATCAGTAAATTTTATTGCCCTATTTTTCATTTTCGTAGATCCACATGACAATAATTTAGAGCTGAAATTAAATTAAATTGAGGAGAAGCCATCTCTAAAGTCTTGAATAGACAAGCATACTTACACCGTATATTTGCGTTGCGTATTTGCGCTAACAAGCAAACACACGAAGACGTGTTTACGATAAATATGTACAGTCTGAATAGGCAATTATTGTAGGAAATGGAAGCAAGCATTTATTTGCGACATAAATTCGCTGCATTGAAGTTATTCATTCTTCGTAACTGTACATAAAAGAGGATATTATATATATATATATATATATATATATATATATATATATCTATATATATATATATATCTCTCTTAAATAAATTCAACAATTTTCACAACAAATTAAAATTCACTATTGAAGAAGAATTTAATAACAGTATTAATTTTCTTGATATTTCTTTGAGCTATGATAGACAGGGTACTATTTATACAAATTGGTATAATAAACCCACAGCTTCTTTTCGATATATGAATTACCACTCAAATGCTCCTACAGTATTCAATAAAATGATTATAAATAATCTGACTGATAGGGCAGTAAAACTATCACATACTCAATACAGAAAAGATAACATCAAAAAAATTAAAACAATCTTAACTGATAATAATTATCCACCACAACTTATAGACCAAACTATTAAAAAAAGAGTACACCAAATATACAACACTGCAGACACCAATAAAAATTTGAACAATGACACAACATATATCACAATTCCATATGTTCAACAACTATCGGAAAAAATTAAATACACTTTAAAAAAATATGATATAGCTACAACATATAAACTTAGTAAAACTAATAAACATTTATTTTCAAAACTTAAACCTAAAATAGAAACAAATCGAGAAACACATGTCATATATAAAATACCATGTCGCGATTGCGATAGTTACTACATAGGCCAAACAAAACAATATTTATACAAAAGAATACAAGCCTACAAATACTCTAGAACAGACAAAACTGCATTATCTACACACAAACTACAACGCGATCACCATTTCGATTTTGAAAACACACAGATAATTGATAAAGAACAACACACAGTGAAAAGACAAATTAAAGAAATGATTAGTATTAAACAGGAAAAAAATTCAATTAACAACAGAAATGATATAAAAAATTTAAGCAGTATATACTATAACTTAATTTTGTAACGATCTACAATTTACCATCATATTATATTTTTTTTGTTATATACCTTATGTTATTTAAATATCATTTACATTTAAATATTATATACTTTTGCTTATCATGTTGACTGTTCCGTGTTTTGATTCCTGTCTAGTTGTCCGAGCAGGTTTTCGTGGTTTTCCTTCTCGTTTTGAGCGAATGCCGACAACTTTGCATCTTAAGTCGCTCCACGGGCGCATACGTAATAATAACTCATGTCTTGCTTTTCCCTGCCTTTCCCTGTTTTCTGTTTTTTGCTGATGTGGTCCTCTACTGCGGTCCGCTACAAAACTCTAGGGGGGTCTGCCCGTTGGGCAGTCAGGTGCCATTCCGCCTTTCCAGCAAGAGTGAGGAACCATGCTACGCGGCGCAAACACGGCGCCGCGCAATGAACACACCACTAGGACCGGTCCTGGGCGGCAACCTGGCTAGGCTGCCGTTAACAGCACACACACGTTCGACGTGTGTGCTATGCCCCCGCTTCGGCGGAAAACGTTAAGATGGCACAAGTGTGACCATCGTCGACCGAGGTAGCCACTAAGAGTGTTCCCTTGGTTAGCGATGAGCAACCCCGTACAGGGTGCGCTTCGCTGGTCTGCGCCTTACCTCGTTGGGGCGGGGGTCAGGCCGTCGAAGTACTGCACGGAATTGTAAAGAAGTTGCCGGGAAAGGGTTGGCGGCCCTACGCAACGGCTGGTTATCCGACCTCTCTAAATTCACGCGACCGGTCACTAAACACACGCACGAGCGCACCGACATACAAAACCCTACACTTACGCTCTCACACAAAACCACACACCCATAGAGAGACGCAAGCTGCCAGCAGCAACCAACACACAAGTTCATACCCAGAAAGAGACACAAATTGCTAGCAGCGAACAACACATATGTTCATACCTTGCTATCTATTTTTTGGAATACTAAGGCATGATTTATTATTATTACTGGAATGTATCTTTGAATAATTTAAACCATTGCAACTTAATTACTTGACATTTATATTCTGTCATTTATATTTTGTATACTCTTGATAAAGGCGTACCGCCGAAACATGTAGAGTTTTTTTGAATACATGTATTTTGAAGTAATATACAGACCTTTAATCGCCTACTGATTAGGTTTACCATATCATATCAAGGTCACGAAGTTATTATATATATATATATATATATATATATATACATATATATATATATATATTGTTATGAGACATATACTGGTAACTGAAACAGAGGGAAAAAGAATTAAAATATGTTAAAAAATGTAGATTTAAATTATAATGAACTCTAATCGTACATTACAAGTGTAATTTATCAAACAAGTTAATACCGCATATTTAATTGTAAAATTAGTTTTAAAATTTTATTAATATATGTTTGTCTCATTTCAGTAGTAATAGTAGCTTTTTGATTTGAATATCTTTTCGCCTGAATCATATGTTTATACTTATGCTTATGAAATTAATAGAAATTAATAATAACCTAAACGTCATTTTAAAATTAATATAATTAATTTTAAAGGAAATCTAAACATTAATTTCATGTAAACTAATAATTTTAGAAAAGTTATAAATTAAATGCTCGTTGTAATATAATTTTGGACGAACGGAGGCCTAGGTTGAAACAAGAGAAAGTTGGCGTCTTTTTGGTGAACTCGTAAAAGAATACGTCGTTTTTGCAAGCATAAATTTTAAAATTAGAAAAATATGGTAAAAAAGTAAAATACTCACGGATAAGTTGTATTACGGCGAAGATAAATAAATAGTGCACACTTTCGATACACAAATTATACCGCACGTAAGCCATTAAAGGTTATAAATGTTCCAATACAATTAGCAGACCTTTCCATCCATCCCACATCCTCAGGAAGATGTAGATCCCGTATTCCAGTACGAAATTGTTTTTGTTTACCCTCTGAATCATCCTGGCACCACAAACAAGTATTTATTACATTTTATCTAAAAGAAAAACATTCAAAATTTATATAACCTATTGTATAGTTTAGATACACTTTAAAATTAAAATTATAGAACAATAGTTTAATTAATACCTACGTAGTAATGAACGGTTCTTTTTAAGATAATCATAAGTAATACTTTTCCTTTGTAAAACAATGTTTCTTTGTATATTTAATTTCACCATAACCATATACACATGTATATCACGTGATTTTAGAATGTAATCAACAGCTGATCGCTATAGTTTATATTATTTAAAATATCAATGAAGAAATAATCAATCTTGTTATTCAATACTTACATCAGACACTTTTATTTCTATTAAAAAAAAAACAGTATACGTGAATTGTATTTTATTTGCTATTTAGTAAGTTTGAATGTTGTCTATTTATTAAAAATTAAGAAATCAAGGTTTGAGTACGACAGGACTGGCTCCTGTAGATGGATGTATCTCATGCTCATTAAACGAACAAGCCATATATAAAACAACATTTCATTTAAATAACAGATAACCCTGAGCTAACCGGAATACATATAATTTTTATTTATATACTATTGAAATTCGGTACAACATAGGCACTATCAACTTAAGCGACATCTTATAAGCATAAATGAAACCAGTTTGCCCAGACAAAGTAGGTATTTATGAGAGATAAAACTACCCATTTATTTGTCATAATTGTAATAAAATATAACATTTATATACTTAAAACCTGTGTCTATTTATTTATTTATTAATATTATATTATTACAAGCAGCCCAACATAATAATTATATATCAATATATATATATATATATATATATATATATATATATATATATATATATATATATATATATATATATATATTGTTATAAGGCGCCCCTCTCACGTGATCGTTAATGTTTATAATTTAAGGAAATATCAATATCACTAGCTCCAATGCGTAAGCCTTTAATAAGCCCATATTTAAAACAAGAGCGCTTCTTAATCTGAGGCTATCTGGTAGATTCTAGATACCCAAACAGTTCACATACATACACAAAACAAAAACGATTTCATAGAGTAAAAAAATAAATATAATTAAACAATTATTAATTTCTCTTTCTTACAAGTTATAAAGATACACTTAATATATTATGTCAAAAGCATTAAACAATGTTGGGTTGCTTATTTACCCCCTTTTACTAATTATATTTGATTGCATACACAATAAACGTATGGCTCGAAAAGTAATCAAATAACAAAATTATATTTGAGACAATGAGAAATTATCTATATATGTTGTTTGAAAATGGTATTTTGTCCCAAGATAATGTCAGTTTAATGATATTTAATAATATGATTTAACAAATGAGGTATTATCTTTTAGAAAATAAGCATATCTATTTCCACTTGGAAATACCTGTTATTAACGCAGAGCATGAAGTTTTCAGGCTGACAGGAGTACAGGAAATATCAAGCTGGTTCTAGAAGGTTGGTTGTTGTGGCTCTCTTTATGTAGGGCTGGAGAATTTCCTTTACGGAGGACTGCTTACGGAATAAGATCCTGAAAATGTTAACCCGGTTTAATTAATTTAACACTTTTAGATGGTTCTTCGTGTTATTTTGTTATCAATTTTAATAAATGAATTTTCCGGATATTTCTGTGTGTTTCTTGTTCATATGTCAACATTGGCTATTTCTATAAGAGCCTATTTTCATTAAACTATAATCCCCTCACGTGATCACAGTTGCATACTTTTTACAGGGTTCAACCAAAAGTCAAATCAACAATAATGTTCACAAATATTTGTACATAAATATTTTAATCATAATTAGCTTTAAAATTCTTGATTTCAAGCGATATTAAGTTATGATAAATTAAAAAATGACCAAATAAAATAATAATATTAAATTAAGTTCGGTATCATGATAAAAAAAAACTAATTTTGATCTTACATCGTGTTTACATATCATTAACGTTTTCATTACCATCATTTCCTGGATACTACGTTCTTGGGACAATATAAATTAATTAAATTGTTGATATACCGTAGGTATGAGCTGTACTATAACAATATATATATATATATATATATATATATATATATATATATATATATATATAAGTAGATTAAATTAGTCGGCCATTTAAGGTATGGTTTACTTTGATATGTATATATTTAAAGCAATCTTACATGTTTCGACATATAGTGTCTTTCAAAGAAATTAAAAATATATATGACAGTATATCAATGTCAAACTTATATATCAATAGTTGTCATGGATAAAATTAAAATATTCAAAGATACATTCAAGTTTAATAATAATGATTCATGGTTCAGAACACTAGACAGCTGTCTAGTGTCTGATACAAATGTGTTATTTCAAATTTATTTCACAATATGAACCCAACGGCGATTACTTGTTGAATGCCTGGTCTCCGTTCCGAACGGTATATATATGGTTCGGCTTGCGCCTTCTAGATTCTTCCGGTATTTTTCCGGAAGCTTCCCGTAATGTCTCTCGATCGTGTAAGCGGGTTACGTCATTTCATGACATTATAATATATACGGGCATAAATATATGTAATGTTATGTAATGTTATCCATTTCTGATAAGTCATACATTTCCAAAACATTTGTTACATAATAACACTATTGTAGAATCTTGGTCAAGAAGAAATAATGGACATACAAAAACAAAGTGGATTTCATAATACAGCTGTTTGAATATATCTTCACCTTCTTTCAAAACTTTTAATAAAAATAAAAAGAAACTGAAGAAAAGTTAAATAAAGTTACAAAACTGCTTATATCAGCACAAAATACGCTAAACATCTGGGACCTTCGTTTATAGCAACTTCCCCAGAAATAATTAATAAAGTCTACAGCATTTTTAAAGAGCGACTGCTGAATAAAAGTTTGTGAGAAACAAACTCCGTAAACATCTCAATCGAATGGGTACACAACATCTAAATATGAAAAAGTTAACAGCAAGCTGGGTGCCGCGTTTGCTTATTGTTGAGCAAATGCGAATTAGTTTAACAATTTGAAATGAATGTAAATTTAAATGAAATTCAAGAGAATTTCTTCGTCGATATATCACCGTAGGTGAAATCTAGATACATCACCACGCTCGAGATAGAAACACAGAGACAACATTGAATTTCTCCCGATGAACGTGCTCCGAAGAAGATAAAAACCGCTTTTTCGCTCAATAAGATTATGACCACGATTTATTAGAATTCAAAAGCGTAATCTTTCTTGGCTATTTACAGAATAGAAGTGCAATAACTATTCTATCAGAATAATGCCCTCTCGTTTATCCACTGTAGTAATCCCTAAATTTGTAAGGAACGTACTCAGATGAAGGCAAAATCGTTTTTTCGGGCAATAAGATTTAGCTACGATTCTTGTGATCTACAAAAGGCGTAATTTTTGTTGAATATTTATATGTACTAACACGTTCCTATGCCAAACTAAATAAAAAGCAATCACATTTATTCAGTCACATTTATCATCTATGATATATTTGTTGAATTAGGACACGCATTGCTGCCTCATCCACAATATGTTACGTTATGTTACCAAACTACCCTCGTATACATTGAGTGTATTTCAACCAATAGAAGACGCGATAGGGCATGCATATTAGGATTTTGGGTGTAGGAACCATAGGATAGCGCTTTTTGGCTTGACTTTGGTTAGTGATATTTTCTATGCAGTGCTGTGTGAAGGTTTAAGACAGTTATATATCTTAATATCTGGAATAGTGGAATATTGTGTTAAGTTTCGAATAAAAGCACCCTTTGGGTGGATTTATTCGTCCTACCTGTTGGTGATTAAAATTTGCTCAACTTTTGTTGATATACCGCATCCAGTATTCGAACTCACTTGTGTCTTCACCCGTGTACATATACACGGTAAGTTGCCATTTTATTGATACGTTTGCTTTCATTTGGTTTTATAATGTCCTTTGTATATTGTAAATTTACTGAGCTAGTTTTGGAACTATCGATAGAGCTACATATATCGCTGGTTTGGATAACTATAACTCCATCATTATCGATATTATGAAGTAGGTGTCCGTGCAACGTAATTCCACAGGATTAGATCCAGGTTTATCCATACAGAAGATAAATTGTAATAGATTGTTTTGAATTGTGTATGATTTGGCTAGTATCTCGAGTTATAGAAACACATATAAATCTAGTTTGCGTCAGATATTAAGATATGTATTTTATAGTCTAGACATATATTTGAATACTTAATTAATATTTCATTCATAGGTTTTTCCGTCAGTTTAACTAGTTTACGTTCACATTTGTTCTTATAGATTTTATATGTACGTTAGTGGACATCTCCGACAATATTTATTTCCCTTCAGGAATGTTAATCTTTTAATATACCTCACTTCTTTTATATACAGGTTCGTTCATATTTTTATATCTTTATATTTGCTGATATTTTGGAGAAAATGTATTCAATAAATATTGTTATAGTATTATTTATTTGTGCCTTTATGGATTCGTATGTGTATTTAGATCCCTTTCACAGATATTATGCCTTTCGGGTACGTTATAAGACATATGCCAACCGTCTTACGTATGAACTCTAGCCAATTATTAACAGTAATTCAGGGCGACACCTTTATTCTTTTATTATAGTCAGGCATTCACCAACGCTTCGATAGGAACTCCGTTGTCTTCACTGACCTTAGCCCGGGCACCGCCTAGTTAGATTATATTTTTACCTTCAACCCTTCCGTATAGGTAAGTCTTTAGATTTCTGCAGCATTTCTGCAGTATATCGTATAAAAGCCAGTTTTGTGAGATTTATTTTTGCTATTTACCGGTAGCAGATATTCGTCAGAGTTAGGCTTTGAGTAATTTTCTCTTGTATCCAAACTCGAAAAAATGATTTTGTTGAAAGAAGTTCAGGACAAATGAGTAAATGCTAGATGCAAGGAATGCTTAAATTGAGAAAAATTGCTTTTTAGACGGTTTAACAAAATGGAAAATCCTCGGACTAGACTGGATGGAAATTATGTTGAAAAATAAAGTATATCTTGTACCCTAAAGCATTCCATTGAAAAGTCACTTTCCCGTCAAATTACTTTTGTAAATAATGATTAGATAAAGGAAAAGAATCAACGATCTTGTTAATTATAAATGAGTAGGGTTACGTTAAAATCCGTCTAATGACACATCGCTGCTACAGAAGTTCGTAGCGAGTATTAGAAAATATTTGTACGTATGAATTATGTAATATATGAAACATTCAACTACTAACGCATTTAACAAGTTACTATAAAGATGTAATTAATGCAAATTCTACCAAAAGCAATGGTGATCTATTATATGAAATATGTTTTATATGTTTGAATTTGTAAAGTATATAGAACTAACTAAGGCTCGTTTTAATTATGCCGGAGATTCGTATAAGAAAGGCCGCATTAAAAAATGACAGAAAAAGGTTTCTCCTTTAAGCTTCTAAACTCCAAAAACGGTAAACGACAATTCTATATAATGCTTCACGTGCTACGCAAGGATCCTCATAAGCGATTAATACTCAAAGGCGTAGTTATCGTGAATTTTATACTTCCCCTTAGACGAAGATAAACACACAACCACTCACAACTGGATTCGTTAACGACCTCTGATCGATTGCCTCTACACGCCGGAAGCGGAAGGGGGAGCGACATGGTTACAATATATTAGTCCACAGGGCGAAACAGTACGCGTTAAATGAAATTAAACCCGCAGATCAAAAATAATATACAAAAGCACGACGTTAAGAATATATAAATAAAAAAAGAAAATACGAATGTAACAAACTACAATAAAATATTTAATAAGGTTTATATAATATTATAAAATGCTGGTTTTAACCATCTATAAAAATAATTCTTCCAAGATTGGTGGACGTTAGTTCTCACTATTACGAGGGCGGATTGACGTGTAAGGTCTACAACTCTATAAATTAAGAATAAGAAAAGACAAAATAATAAAATCAGTCTCAAAATCAAGTAAATTCATTGTACTACCAATGTTTGTAATTATTATTTTTCCACAGCCACCATGTAGTGCAACAGACTTTTCCAAACACTGAATCCATTTCTTTATTCCGCCCATGAAAAAATTTTCTCGTTAACTGTTGATCCATTTGCCAACAGCAGCTCGAACTTCAGTGTTTGATGGAAAATGTTAACTTCTAAATAGCTCCGTCAACTTTAGGAACAACCATAAATCTGAAAGTGCCAAATCGAGACTGTGCGAAATAATCGTGAATTTCAGGCCCGTTATTGTTTTCATCGTTTCGTTATTGCGTGGTGCAAAAAAAAATTCGTTCTTTCCGGCCTTACTCTACGGATACGATTCTTTAGTGATCGCAAAGTTTTGTTGTACTTTATTGAGTTAATCGTTGGTCTCTTCGGAATATATTCGGTATGGATAACTCCCTTTGCATCTCAGAAGATGGTGAGCATGACTTTCTCTGTAGCAGCTGTTGAAAGATTCTGAACACTGATTTCCGAAGTATTTTGTTTGAAAATGAAAAAAAAATATTGTCAAATTGGTTCTAGTGTATGTCGCAAGCCGTTCACTAAATTTTATGTATTTTCTACGTGGTTTACAGAAATATTCCCAATTTATGTACATTAAATTGAACAACCGACGACATGAAACTTCGACGACTTATGGAATATAATATCGCAATTTAATATTGGAATATGTAATACAGATTACACAATATATTCGCCTACCTAAAACTTTTTAATGAGCATTTTGTTATTTTGTATTTTAACAGCTCGCTGCAGTTTAGTTTAGATTTTTTCCGTTCGAATTAACATGCCTAAAAAGTTTAATCCATTATAAAGTACAGCGTAGATATGAATACGTTGATGTCCATTTGATGTTCGAGTGTACTTTTACCCAATTGTAATATAAATAACAGCGGACAATGTTAGTACCTAATCAGATTCAAATTTGGTGTTCCACAATGTAAGCACGTACAAAAGATTGAATAATAGCTGTCGGGGAAAATAAATTTATCGTTACTAAAATTCAATGTTTGTGGCGTTATTTGACATTTTTTATTTTGAAAAAGCGATGCTTGTGGAACGCGTCGGAACAGAAAAGAAATGTCATTGTGCTTGTAGAAAATAAATATGTATACCAACATAAATTATTTAGTTCTGGAATTTAATAAAGTATAATAACTAGTTTTCGCTGGAGATGAAGAAAACGATACGAAGAAATCCTACGATTTAGATAGATTCGATATTTTTTTGAATGTACAAAATCGTAGGTGTGAAAATACTATAGATTGGTTTACACATCTTTTTTACATGCAGACTTTAACGTGTTTTGGAAAATGAACTATTATTACTTTTTCCAAGTTCCAGGTGGGAATGCTGACGTGGATTTGTTGTTATTTCAAATGGAGCAGAAGAATCTGGATAGTGCAAAAAATATGGAACAACGACTAATAGAGAATGCGCTAACTCAAATGCAACAAATGGAGAAAAATCTGGAAAAGAAATTATGGACAATTCTAGAAGCTTCAAAAGTCTGGAACAAGCGGAGAAAGTTCTAGAAAAAGTTCTGGAGAAACTTATTAAAACCTTTCGTTCGCTAATTTTTTTTTTTTCGGGATCCATACTCTTGCTTGTGTTATGCTTGTGATTGTTTGTGTTATTCTTTTATTTATTTTCTTGTCTTCTATAGCAACTTTATTCGTTGTAATCCTTAGGTATGCGAACAGTTTAACTGATCTGACAATCCCCTGTTGCAGCGGCGGCTCGTCCATTAAAAATGTGGGGGTTGCAAATTTAGTGAATACTAATACTTTTTACAGTAGGTAAACAAGGTAGGTCACTAAGTATGCTTTATTAAAAGTTATTTTTGCTAAGGTACATATAAAGAAGAAAAAAGGCTTTTAAAACTCACTGATTCTGATCCTGATTTTATTGAAGCAGAAAATCCATGCGACGATCTTTCGCAGTAGCAAATTTATCTATAACCCTTTGATTAAAATCAGGAATACTTTGGATAAAATCCTTTTCTTGAGAAAGCATCGCCAATGCAGAAAGTCTTTCTTGTGCCATGCTGTTTCTTAAGAAAGTTTTTATTCTCTTCAAAGTAGAAAAACACCGCTCCGCTTCAGTTGATGACATCGGAATTGTAATTAGAATTTTTAAAAGTTTTAATGTTTCACTAAAAGTCGCACTTAGTTCACTTTGTGAAATGATGTCATAAAGAGGAAGCAAACCCGAGATTGATTTAAATTCTTCCGTTTCATAAATTACGCTTAGTTCAGTACGGAATTTCCGTTCATCAAAGTATGGGTAAGACTTAATTGTTTCCTGAAAGACATTTTCAGGAAAATGGAGGCTGTATTGATTAAATTTATCAGAATAAAATAGAGACGTTGCAGTTAAGTGTCCAGTAAAGCTAAACCTATCTTTGGCTTGACAAATAATAATATCACAAACTTCCTTTGCTTCTCGTGTATATTCGTTTCCATCGATCTTACGTCGTTTTGAAGTTGATGAGCCGGGCCCACTGTCACTTGTATCCGAAGTGTTCGTTATATTATTTCTGATTTGAGCTAACTGAGTTTCAAATGATAATATATATTTATTGGCCATAAGGGGATCAATTTCTCTAGTTTGAAATTTTGCATATAATATATCTACTTGAGGCATTATCTTGTAAAATAGATTTAACCAGAAAATAAAACTCTTATTAGTAAGAAGCGTAATATAACCTGAAGCTTGATTGATAGTAGTGATATTTACAGTTTTACTTTCATTCAAAATTCTTCGCATTGTTTCTATAATTTCTACTCTGTGTTCAAACACAGTGGCAACAATTCTGGAATTAAAATTCCATCTGGTTGGGGCCGAACGAGGCAGCCGTTTTTTAACTGTTTCGTCCAATATTGCAACTCTTTGAGAACTATTTGAAAAAAAGGTACAAATTCCTTGTAAATTTGCAAAGAATATACGGACATTAGTGTTGGCAGAGGCAGCATTCAACATAACTAAATTTAACTGATGCGCGTAGCAGTGCACGTAAGCAGCGTATTTATAAGTTTGTTTAATACGTGCCTGTACCCCATTATGCGATCCGCCCATGACGGCTGCCCCATCATATGTCTGGGCAATCAATTTTCTTTCGTTATCTTTAATGTGTGTTTCTAGTTCTGCAAGAATGATTGTAGATAACGTTTTCGCGTCATGATCTGACGGCGCTAAAAAATTCCAAAATCGTTCAACAGGCTTACCTTTAGCTATATACCTAAATACCACGGCCATTTGATATTTATTTGATACGTCTGTAGTTTCGTCAACTATTACAGATAAATAATCCGCTTCTTTTATTTCTTTAGAGATTTCTTCTTGACACACACTGAACATTGTTTGTAAAACTTCATTTTGGATAGTTTTAGAAGTATACTTGAAAACAGTAGCTTTTTCTAAATGGTCTTTTAAAGCAACGTCCAATTCAGCACTAAAATTTATTAAACCACGAAAAACACCCGGGTTAGAGGACGAAATTGATTCATCGTGTCCTCTCAGCGCAAGTTCAAAAGCTCCACAAAAACGTACACAATTAATTATAATGTTCAGTAAATATCGATTGTACTTAACTTTCTCGTTGTGCAATGCTATATTTCTTCGATATGCACTATCCATCTGAGCAGCAATATTCACATTCCCAAAAAGCGATAATTGGACTACATTTTTCATATGCCTTTGTGATATATTGTGTTTTTTAATTCGATCGCTTGAATGATTTAAATCAGTTAAACCCATTTTCGTCCATAATTCTTCACCTTCAAATAGTAAGCAAGGAAAGCAGAATAATGCATTTTTTATACTACAACCGCAAATCCACAAATGTTTATTATAAATATCCTTATTAAATAGTCTATTAAAAGTTCGCGTCTTACTGGAAATCGTTTGTTTCAGATTTAAATTCGGAACAGGTCTGCCCAACCGCTTTATTTCAATTTTTTCGGCATACGTTCTTTTATAGAACGGATCCACTATTAAACTCTGCACTGAATTCATTATTATTTAAAAATAAAGAGCATAAACACTTTTAAACACACAAATACAACTTTTTTATTCGCTTTTATACCGTTGCACCGTAAGCAAGAAATATGTCTAATGTTTTGGTTGCACTGCTGCTGCAACACTATTGTCGTTTATGGAGATATACCCGAAAGACGTTCGACAAAGTTCGTCAGCCGTATAGGGATATATACGTTCGTGGATTGCGATGAGTTTGCAAACCAAGTGTGTTATTCTCTCATTTATTTAACGTATTCATATCCAATTAGATATACCTATTATATTTATAATAGTTCATTTATTCTGTGAGGTAGTTCAAATTTTTAATTTATAATTTAAAAAATGTAGAATTACGCTTTTTTTCATTAAATTAAATCTATTAGTTTTGGTGGTTGCGCAAACTTGCAAACCATAGCAGAAACCGCCACTGCCCTGTTGTGATATTTTCTATGATTCTGTAGGTTCTTCTTTCTCTCAGAATTTTTGTTTTTATGTATTTATTTAAGGTCCGATACATTTAGCATTTCTTTCTTATTTTAGGTACATTTCCTGAGCTTCTTTGATTGACCGGCTAATATTTACATCGTCTCTATATGCAGCTAATTGAATGGTTTTGTTTGTCAATATATTTGGTCTTCTTACCTCTATTTTTCCTATCGTATCTATCGCACTAGATTAAAGAGTGTTGGCGCTAGCTTGTAATCTGTATTAATCAGTGCGATATTCTAAAGGTGCCTGTGAGTTTGATGTGAGGTTTTGTATACGTATTGTTATACTCCGTATATGTTAAAGAACGTTTACTTTAATTTTAAATTATATCCTTCGCAAATATATTTTGAAATTAAAATAATCAAGCATCTAGCCATTGATGTGCGTATTTAGTATTTCCAATGGAAAAACCTTTCTTTTGTTATTGCACTGCCCATAAACTACAGCCCTTCGAAAACTATCTACCTGATTTAACGGTTAACTCATATTCGACGTTCGTTTTGAATTTCTTATATACATTTCGTTTTAAATTTAGTTATTAATTAATTACGTACAACTTTTCTTTATAATTATATCCAGGTTTGATATCGTTTTAATCGTTTTTACAGAAGGAATATTTTAATATTTATTTCATCGATATCGCAACTCTTTAGCTCGCGTCTTCAATTAGTTCTTAATTCTAGACATTGCAAACTTAGATTTACCCTTTCCAAACAGGGTCGAAAAATCTACCCTTGTTCCAACCACGATGTGTCTACGACACAAAACGTTCTTCGTTTCCCGACTTTTGTTAGATACACATCTTACTCCACGTGCTGTTCAACCATACAAGACGTCGTCCAGCGTTGCGCGTCCAGCGTCCTTCATTCTACGACATGTCGGGCAGCGAAATGTTTTCAAGATAACTCTGTATACAGAGATTATTTTATTTTATTTATAATCACATTTCCATTCGCATTAATTTAATTACTTAACTTCTTTTCAGTGTGCACTTATTGTGTGTTAATTACTTATTCGACGTTCCTAGTATATATTACCTCTATTTTTATCAATTTAATATATTTTAAATCGTAATTTCTTATGTAAATATTAAATAAAAACTTTAAGAACAACGCTGTTGTGTTTTCTTGCAGTTAATAAGTTGTAATATATTCAATATATTCATTTCAGCATCACACGTCCTGGACCTTTGATGCATCATCATCATACCATTAATTATTTAAACATTTACAGTATTGTTAGGACGCTCCAGCTAGCCCGGAATTAACACGAGCCGCAAGTGCGCATCTTGTAACAGGTATCTCAAGACGTTTTCTCATGACATATTGCTGTGTACTTTGATTTTCAAAAATGGGCGCCAAATATATTAAATATGAATCGTTAATTAATAAACATGAATCATCATACACACATATTCTGTATTTTTAGACTCTTAAAATTGCTCTCAGGGTTTTTGTTTTACAAAAATTGTTCCTTGCAACTAGGCCTAGCATCTAATGTAATAAGGAGAGAAGTAATATTATTGCATGTTAAGTTTTATCCATTTATTATTCACAGTTTGTCAAGACATAGATTAATATTCAATTTTATTAAATATCGTCAATTATTAGTAAACCATACTACATATATAAATATATAAATAAAAATTTGAAGATTTAGATTCCAATATCAATATTTCAAAACACAGCTGTGTATTACTTTAGACGAGTGAGTTTTTATAACCTATAAGATGCTAAAGCATAAAATAGTGTTTTTATTTAAAAATGAATAAATTGTAAAGTTTGTGGATTTAATAGATAATATTACAAAAGAAAAATGTGTTATTTCATATTTACGTGGCGACACTTTACCTTGCTACATAAAATCGTCAATAACAAACGATATATTTTAATTAGTATCTCATATATTTAACAAGAGTTTAAAATTTCAAGTTCTAAACCCAGATATCTTTAAATGTTCGTGAGATTTGTTTTCCCTACCTACAAGTTATAAATAGCTGTATTTTATTATCTGTTTTAATACAGCAATTTAAATACATATTATTTATCTTGGTTAGAAGAGAACACAGCAATATGTCGTAGAAGATTGTGTGTACAAGGTTATTTTGAATGAGTGTTAATACAACTATTAGATTATACTACTAACATACATGTCAATTGAGTTATTTTTAATTTAAAATTTAAATGTGAAAAAAATTAATTTAAACAGATCAATTTTGAGTACCGCTGATCGTCCTGATTCACACGATATGTGCCGTCTGTATATTTCGTGTCGCTTACAGATATGCAGACATATTTGTTTACATACAATTTGTTTACAATGAATGGATTTGTACATAAGTAAGTTATAAATATGCGATATCTACGATTTAGTAAGGCTAATTGTGCTCTAGATACAACAGCTAAGTATTTCGTGCGGTCCCAAAACGGTTTTACTAAATAATTTAGAATTAAAAATAAAATTACACAACGGGCTCTTTAGATAATTTTTTTTTATAAAATATTAATTAATATGATTAATTTAGAATTAAATTCTCTGTCACTAATTCAGAATAAAATTGCATATTAACAGCTACGCACTAATACTTTGACACTTCCCCTTAGTACGCTGAGAACTAGGAAAAGTTTGAAACACGTGCCTGTACGTAGAAGTTCCCAATGCGAAATAAGTATGCGTTGTGTATATCCATGTGTACATATACAGATATGTATTTAACATTTTGTATTAATGAATTACATTCTTGTAATGTATGGCATCAGTTATATATATCTTCCAGTTTATTAATATAATAATAATAATACTTAATAATAAGTAAGGATAGTACACATACAAAACTTTAATTGATAAAAGTTAGTTTATTATGTTTTATGAACGCAGTAAATAAAAATATTATTACTACTAAAGGTTTATTGATAAGAAAATTTAAAGGTACATGTTTAAAATGGATAATTGTTACATAGATCACTTGTATCACAAGACGAACAGGCTTGCAAGTTATAAAAGAATTGCATATACCAGCATATATCAACGTCTGTGTAAATAAAGCCGCAACCTCGTTCGAAATATGTTGTTCCCAATTCTGAAATTAGATTTATTAGTAACGTTGATCAGGTTTTATGTTTCATCCTTACCAGTGGCGATAAAGCTAACACAGGTTGTTACAATTTGTAGTTCATCATTTTCTCTTTTTTTAATCAGGTCATCATTTGGAACCAGAAATTTCGCTGAAGAGGTATTTGTTGATGTATATTCACAATCCTGAACAAGCATTGAAGATGCAACGCCATTAGCACAGTCGCTAGTTAGAGAGCCGATGCAAAAGAAACAGTTCAATGCGGATGCTAAAATGAATAAACTGTTAATTAAAATCAAACTAGAATTTGTTAACTTAACTACTGTTTATTTAAATTTATAATGACACACAAATTATTCATTTTTAATAATCCCATGGGGAATATAAAATTTTGTAAATATTTAAGATTTTGGGCTGTTTATAACATTTCATAATTCATCAAATAAAAACCCACTATACTTCATAACAATGTCATTTTATTTAGATATTTGTATATATGCAACGCAATGTTCGTATATGTGTTCGATATAAAGTTAAAAAAAAGCTCACGTGACCGGAGAAGGTTTAAAGCTATTGAACTCCACTATTTGACCAGTAGAACGAAAGCTAGGGGCCTAATAATATAATATCAACAGTAGCAGTACTATTATTCAAATGTAGAAGGCATCACGAGACAGTACTTAGCTCTTGTCACAAAGGTAACAATGACATTAAGGAATGACATCACCTAATCGACTAGCTAATGACATATTTCATATTGAATTATAACGCGAAAAGAACTTCAACATGAAGGAATTAAATATATTTGTACAATAAAATATTCAAAAATTACTTCAAGAACAAAAACACGTTTATGATGCGATAATGCGAGTAACAATGATGACGGTGGTGGAATGTATTTCTTGGACGCGCCAGGTGACACCGGAAAAACATTTCTAATTTCAATGGTACTAGCAGTCATACGTGCACAAAATAATATCGTATTGTCATCGCATCATGTGAAATTGCGGCGACTTTTTTGGATGGTATGGTTGTCGAAAAGCACATTTAGCACTTACATTGCTATTAAATATACAAAATAGTAAAAGACCAACTCGAAACATTTCAAAAATCATCAGGAATGAGTAAAGTATTCTAGCATTGCAAGATAATTACGTGTATGGGATGAATGCACAATTTAGGTGGAAACGACAGGTCATTCAATCCTTGTCGATCCTTGTACGGACAATGATCGTCACACCCTTATTTGTTAGTCTGTAAAAGACTGCAAGAATGTACTGCTGAAGCACTTCATAATGTATTAGTTACAACACTACACAACTTTGAAATTTTACCAAAGCAAGTATTAATGATGGTTACTGATGTTGCCGCAGTTATACATCGCGTGGGACAATTATTCAAAGAACTTCAGCCAAACATACTACACGTTACATGTCTGCTACGTGGTTTACATTTTGTAGCAGACACTATACGAAAATGCTATCCCAAAGTGGATCAATTAATAGGATAGACAAAAGCGGTTTTTCCTAAATCTCCGAAACGCATTCGGCTCTTTCATTCCCAAAATCCTGACATTCCGGAACAATCGCAGCCAATTCTTGCACGATGGGGTACATGGTTAGAAGCAGCATTTTATTGTTTTAAACATTTCGATAAGATAAAGTATATACCCTAAAGAAGCAGCTACAATAAGGCTCAGCCAAACGCAATTTCAAAAAAATTGTAGCAAATATAAAAATTATTTACGAGAATTACGTTCCAGTAGTGGACGCAATAAAAAAATTACAGAACACTTCGTTGTCCTTACCGGGTTCGGTTGAAATTGTTGCCCATGTAGAAACAGTGCTACGTACTTTAAATGATGAAAAAAGTGTTTGTGTCAGAGATAAATTTAATACTGTATTACGTAAAAATGATAATTTTACTAGAGTAAGACAACTTTTTAACAACAGCTTTGCAAAAGATCCGTTGTACGAATTTAAAGACCACGTTAATTACGCGAATATTACATAGCTAGCTGTGGAACGATCTTTTTCTACGTATAAGCAGATATATACACCACAAAGGACAAATCTCAAGGAGATTACTGTAGAAACGCACGCTATGCTGCAGGTGTTCACCCACGCACATCCGGATTTTTCTAAGCATGGAAGCATATTGGGCAAGTTGTTTAGTATATTTTATCTTAATTTTCAATAATTCTGCAATAATTTTTTTCTAAATAACCCGCAGTCTTATTTCGGTAAACCCCACGCAGTGACGCCAATGCTAGCCGACCCAAGTGCCTGTCTCTATTAATGAGTTACGTTTAATTGAAGATTTACTGCAAATTATTCATAACTAGATGAGCTTTTCATTTGAACTTATGATCGTTCATATTTGCCCATTTAAATAGCTATTTATTTATACTTACCATTGTTTAAGAAAAGCAGAAATGTCACTGTGCCAATGATGAATCGCATCATTTTTTTGCTCGTTTTCAGATAACTGCACTTTAGAACTAAATTTTATTAAAGTATCTTAGTTTCTATATAATGAATCAGATAAAAACCTCAATACTTGATAAGATATTCACGCTTCCAGCTTATAAAATAATTATGTCAATTTTAGATTTTAAATTAATTCCTATAAATAAACAAGTAAATTAATTATCAATTTACGAAGTACATAGAGATATTATTTCTAGTAAACAAATCATTTTAAGATGAAGACCTAGGTGACGAAGTTATTTATAGATTTTTATCTAGATTTTTTTCTAATGTATTTTTTATGGAATGACAAAATTGAAATATTTTCAGCAGTTTACATCTGATTCCTTCTTTTCAATTAGTAACTTTTTAAAAATATAATTTAATTTTCTTTTGCTATACTAAAATAACACAAATAAGAAATGTTTACTGTCAAATTATATATATCATTATTAGAGCTGAGGATGTTTGCGGTATAACCATGGTTATATCATGTAACCATAGTAATTTACTATGGTTACATGATATAACCATGGTTATACCGCAAACATCCTCAGCTCTAATCATTATGATCTAAATGATCTGGGTAGCGTAAGGCTGTTTGGACAAGAGTTAGAACTAACCAATGAAGTGAAGTATCTAGGCATAAAACTTGATGCGAAACTGAATTTTAGCAGACACCTAGTCAAAGTGGCAGACAGGGCGGCGCACCTTTTCTGGAGATGCAGAAGAGCTGTTGGCAAGACCTGGGGACTAAAACCAAATGTGGTACACTGGTTGTACACAGTAGTAATAAGACCAACGATTACCTATGGAGCAGTTGTCTGGTGGAGGAGGACGGAGCGGACATCGTCGGTGGGGCTCCTCAAGACTCTCCAGCGACAGGCTCTGTTGGGAATCACGGGAGCAATGAACAGCACGGGAACCGCTTCCATGGAGGCCATCGTGGGTCTCTCTACGCTGAAACTATTTGTAAAGGCGGAGGCAATGGCTGCGATACTGAGGCTGAAGGCCAACGACGTATGGTGTCCTAATAAGGTTGTAGGGAGCCATACAGATATCACAGGAACTCTACTGGAAGAGTCGATATTTCAAATGGCGGCGGACAGTATGGCACCTAAAATTATGTTTACAGCTAAGCTGAACATATTTATATCGACCAGGGAACAGGCAAAAAGTCGCTCGATCGATTGTGGTGCCGGCACCTGGTACACTGATGGATCACAATCTAGTCAGGGGGCAGGCGCAGGCATATGCGGAATGTGCCCTGGAAGGAACACATCGATATGTCTGGGGAAACATACTACGGTTTTCCAGGCCGAATTGTTTGCAGTCGCCGCCTGCGCCGAGGAAATTCGGGAAGCCGGCTGCGCAAATAAAAAAATTAACATAATGACTGATAGTCAGGCGGCTATTAAAGCCATTATGAACCCATCTACCAGGTCTAAGCTGGTGAAATATTGTAAACAAGTCCTCAATAAACTGGCACAAGACAATACAGTGTCGCTGATATGGCTGCCAGGACATGAGGGAATTAAAGGCAATGAGATAGCCGACAAACTGGCCAAAGAAGGTACTAATAGGAACTTCATAGGACCAGAACCTGTATGAGGAATCACTAACGATTCCGCTAAAAGGGAGATCTGGTTATGGCTAGAAAAAGAACATAAAAACAAATGGAGGTTAACGGAAGGTCAACTCCATATCAAAACACTACTAAGGTTGCTGGACGGAAATTCGTAGTAACAAAAAAGAAATTAAAATAATTACCGGGTTAATAACCGGACATTGTCCTTTAAGGAAGCATTTGTACAGCATGAGCTTGGTTAGCGAGCCCTGGTGTAGAAGATATGAAAAACAGGAGGAAACAAGCCTTCATGTAATATGCACGTTTGAGGAACTGAAGGAACTCAGACAGAAATATTTCGGGAGAGATCTATTGGATCCTTCGAGTGTACTCAAACTTCCCCCGAGGAGGATAGTGGCTTTTATCGAGGACACAAGACTAACAGAGTGGAACTGGGAGATCTATTGGGGATAGTACAAAGAGCAGTGTGCTGGACGTTCTGGCGCCCAACCCAAAACATAAGAAAAGAAGTAGAAGATATATATCATTATTAAGTATTAATAGCTTAATAGCAGTATAAATTATAAAATTATACATTACATTGAATATATTATACTTAACGACGCTTAAATTAACCTTAAATTACCTTTCTTTAGCGAGTGATTTTACGAATTTACCTAACAAATTACATATACATGTTATTTAGTAAATGCTACCAATAATTAATGAAGAATGTTGTCAAAACATAATAAATGCTGTGATTGAATTCAATTTAATTGTATTTATATACTTATTTAAAATTTTTGGATTTTTGGAAATTTTACTCGACACAAGATGAAAAGTTTTAATAATAATAATAAAGCTATGAAGGACATTTTCTATGCCATCAAATATTGTCTTATCTTACTTATACTAACATTTTTAGTATTAAATTTAACAACAGAAGTGACATCAAAAATCTTAGCAGTATATACTATAATTAAATAATGTAGCGAGTAGCGATCTGCAATTTACCATCATGAATATGTACATATTGCTATGAATTGTGATTTTGAATTTTATTTATTCACAATTCACAACCAATGTGTCCAGCTTCAATATTCAGTCGGTTTAATTTCACGTTGAGACTGCTCTTCCCTCAGGGTTCCAATTGGAAAACGTGGTTTTTCTCTTCTACAAATTTATATAGCGCCAGTACAAGAGTTCAAGCAAAGGTAAAAAGATAAACACAATGAATTTTAAATGAAACTTTAATACAATATAAAAAAAAATAAAAAAAATTTATCTTTATGAAATATAAAGATCAATATTGCGTCATTAAAACAATATTATTAAGGTAAAAATATTATATGAAAATGACAGGACCATATAATAAAAAACTCCATATTGAATACCGATCAAAGTTAAAAACTAATAAATTTCAAAGATGTCTTTTAATTTCTCCCAGAATACACAACGTAAACAACTAATATGACAGCCCGAATCAAAACTCTAACGCATGTGCGAGCCACATGAAAAAATATATGCCCTTGAATCCAAGCGAACAAGATTTTATCGTTACAGAATTTTTTTATATAGAAATTTTAAAAAACGTTCTTTGTCATTTAATTCATATAACTAAGCATAAAATATATATATCAAATCGAAAATAATTATACATAAGAAAATACAGTATTAACTCTTTTAAATGATACAGAAATCTATTCACAAAAAAACTCGAGACACGGCGTGTTTAAGAAAGTGTTAGAAATAATAAAATTACAAGATTCACAGACTCGTAAATAAATCGGTAATGATATACTCAATCACAAAACAATGAAATCAAAAACAAAAACCGAAATTAAAAAATCAAAGATAAAGGTTTATCTTTTCAAAAAACACTACTTTCTTTCTACACTCCACATTTGTGTCTGCCGGATATATCAAAGTAATCGGCGTACTACAACTACGCACGTCAAAAATAAATATTAATGGTTCAGCAAAATAAAATCTGCATTCATAGACAATAAATTTCAAAAATTATACACTGGCATCCAAAATAAATGTACAACATAAAATAAAATTTTTCAAAAAGTTTGCGGTGAAAAAACCACAGCATTTCCCCTAGAATATATGATGGAAAGGCCTGTACATGTCAAAATCTTTTTCATTATATAGTCTACCGCACTCGATGAACCATAGACAGTAACGCACCCTGCTATAACCGATCCCCGCACTCAGCCGTCGCACAATGTCATGCTGGATCATCCTCCTCGACGTGCAGTAGTGGAGCGAACGGTTGCAGAGCACCCATATAATTAATATCTTCTTTTCAATACAGAATTTCCAATTTCGAATTTATTTCAGCCATGTCATATTGTGTTTTGACATTTTAATAAATAACTTATGTCATTTTATGCTTTTGACATTTTAATTAAATAACTTATGTCATTTTAATTGTTGACATATTAATGAGCCTCGTACCATACATCACAGACGAGGAACACTCCAGAGTAAACAGTCGTCGGCGAATGGTTGATATCTTCTTCAACCTCCTGGACATGTGCCACTCCCATGGATTTCGTATAAAAGAGAAAAATAATATTTGTAATAATGCAAATCAATCATCAAAACCAATAATCATATAATATAACTTTAATCGCTACCATTTCCCATTAATTAATTCTTCTGGTACCATAAACTTTGATTTAATTATCTTTATTTCATGAAACTTCTTATAAATTATAATAACCATTCATCCTGAGGGACCTGAAGGATCACCTCATACTCAAAAGCCCCTTCAGCATATTCTCTATTATATTCATTTGATTCAACATAATGAAAATTACTTTTTCTGTTATACATTCGAGATAACGCATCGGCAGTAACATTTAGTACTCCTTTAATATGCCTAATTTCAAAAGTATACTCTGACAATAACAAAGACCAGCGATATACTCTATTATTCTTAAATCTTGTACTCAACAGTGATGTCAACACAGCATAGTCGGTTTCTATTATGAAGTTTTTCCCCAACAAATAAAATCTAAGCTTTTGAACCGCGTGTACTACAGCCAACATTTCTTTTTCACTACTAGTATATTTAATTTCATAGCTTTTCAAGATTCGAGAAATGAAACATATCGGCTGTTCCATCCCTTCATTATTAATCTGGATTAAAACTCCACTAATAGCTACATCACTTGCATCTACTCTTAATATGAACTGTTTATTAAAATCAGGTAAAATTAATATTAATTGGTTATAAAAATCTTTTTTTAAATCGTCAAACGTTTTCATGCTTATATCATTCCATTTAAACTTCTCATTCTTTTTAAGCAATTCATACAAGGGTACACTTGTTCGTGCCAGGTATGGTACAAAACGTTTATAATAATTAACTATGCCTAAGAACCCTCTTAACATTCTTACATTCTTAGGTAAAGGATACTGTTTAATAAGTTCCAACCTACTTTGATCTACATTGACATAACTAGGACTTATATTATATCCTAGAAACTTTATTTCTGTTTTAAAAAATTCACACTTCTTTAAATTTACTTTTAAACCCTCTCTTACCAACACTTCCATTATGTTCCAGATGTTCCCTATAATTCCTGCTATAAATCAATATATCATCAATATAATGAACCACGTAATCTTCGTAAGGTTCTAAAATCTGTTGCATAGCCCTAATCAACGCTGCTGCAGAACTACTTAATCCATAAGGTACAGTCCTGAATTGATATACTCTACCATTCACCATAAAGCCACAATATTTTCTGGATTCCTTTTCCAAAGGCACCAACTAAAAAGCACTCCTCAAATCCAATTTGCTATATACTTGTGCATTGCCACACTTCGCCAATAATGCTTCTATTGTAGTCGGAGTTTCGAATTGAGCTTTTGTCCGCTCATTAAGTCTGGGCGCATCTAGACATAATCTAATGTCTCCAGATTTCTTCTTAACCACAACTAATGGATTTACATACCTTGTTTTACCACGTTCTATTACTCCATCATTTAACATCTTCTTCACTTCCTCTTCTACTTGTTGTTGCATGTTTTTCGGAATTGGATAATTTTTAATTTTAAAAGGTTTCGATTCATCTACTTCTAACGAATGTTGATAATTTCTGGCAATACTGGGAAATTTATTTACTAATTCAATATTATTCTTTATTATTGTTTTCACTTCTTTTTCACATTCTTCATCGCAATCTAATTTCAATACATCAATATCTTCGGGAAATTCAACTTCTCCTTCTTTTTCCTTCTCCATTTCTTCCAATACCATCAATTTTTTTCTTCTATAACATCGACTTCTTCATCCATTTCCATATTATTTAAATTTTCCATACAGTTTATTTTCTGCATATTATTAATAACTTTTTCTTCATCTCCAGCCTCCTGGATCCATTGTACATCATTATCATTAATTATTATTTTCTTCTTATTTATATCAATTATAGTATTAATTTTATCCAATAAATCAATTCCCAATATTCCATCTCTACCTAACCCTTTCACCACTATAAATTCTCCGACAAATTTATTATTTTCTATATTAAAATCAACGACATAAATTTTATTAACTACAGCTATAATCTTTTTTGTAGCTGATACTATAGTAATTTTGCTAGTGGGTACATATTTCCCTTCTTTATTCTTAATTAAACATTCAACAACCTTTTCATCCAAAAACGATGTTTCGCTACCAGAATCAATTAAACAATTACATTCCCTTTGTCCTATATTAATTTCAATATGTGGTAAAACCGTATTAATCGCGCAATTCGACTTATCAAACAACAATGCATAACTTTCACACTTTTTGGTTGCCCTTACTAAAAATCCTGACTACATCCAAGTTCTGATTTCTTTTTATCATCAACTTTAACTTCTAAATTAAATTTGGCCTAGTTTCTTTATACCTAGTACCTGTATATTTCTTAGGGTCTATGCTATTTTCTTTAACAATATCTTTACTTGAATTGTATCTCATTCTGTTTGGAGAGGCCATTCTACTACTATTTCTTTGACTATTCTCATTATTAATAGGTCGTTGAGAATTATTATTATTATAAATAGGTCTTGGAGAACTTCGAGGGGAATTATTTATATTAACTCTAGAAAATTCATTTCTATTTATGTTTCTATCTAAATAATTATTATTATAACTTTTACCCCGCTCCACATCATCTAACCTTTTTAATAATTCAAGAAATTGTTGCATATCAATAATATTATGTATGGCTACTGCCTGACTGACATGGGAATCAAAGTGTCGACTAAGTTGTGAAACCATATCTACTTCACTAATTCTAGGGGTTAAATATTTTAAGACTGAGTATCTTTTCAACACATAAGTTTCTCTTGACTCATTATTTCCTCCATTATATCTACCAAATAATAGTTCTTGTCTTACCCTCGTCTGCTTATTTCTTCCCCAGAACTGATCCGTGAACCTGGCTTCGAAGTCCTCCATCGTGTGTACCTCGTCCGACACCATCTCCCACCAAATCATTGCGTCATCCTTCAGGCAGTTTCCTATCTTCTGCAACTTTTTATCCTCCCCTGGCACATCCTCCAACATAGCTCTGATTTTTTTAAGGAAACACATGGGATTTGTGTTTGACATCCCATAAAATTTCGGTAGCACTTCGTTTTGAACAGGTACAGGAATATATGCAGGTACACTTACTTCATTCTTCTCTTTTCTCACTTGTTCTATTTCCCTTTTTAATTGTTTCTCCATATATTTCATTTGCTGTTCCGCAAACTCTCTTCTTTCGATTTCTTGAGACAGTTTACTATTTAATACCATCATATTCTCTTCCAAGTTTAACCCATTCGTGCCCCTCTTCATGTATGGTCATCATTGGACTTATTCTCTACTTCGCTGCCTCAACCAGTTGCTCACTTCTTTGTTGTACACCGGAGATACCTTCCATCTTTATAATGCTCTTGGTTCAGCCAAAAATATGCTATGAATTGTGATTTTGAATTTTATTTATTCACAAGTCACAACCAATGTGTCCAGCTTCAATATTCAGTCGGTTTAATTTCACGATGAGACTGCTCCTCCCTCAGGGTTCGAATTGGAAAACGTGGTTTTCTCTTCTACAAATTTATATAGCGCCAGTACAAGAGTTCAAACAAAGGTAAAATGATAAACACAATGAATTTTAAATGAAACTTTATACAATAAAAAAAAATAAAAAAAAAATTTATCTTTATGAAATATAAAGATCAATATTGCGTCATTAAAACAATATTATTAAGGTAAAAATATTATATGAAAATGACTGGACCATATAATAAAAAACTCCTTATTGAATACCGATCAAAGTTAAAAACTAATAAATTTCAAAGATGTCTTTTAATTTCTCCCAGAATACACAACGTAAACAACTAATACGACAGCCCGAATCAAAACTCTAACGCATGTGCGAGCCACATGAAAAAATATATGCCCTTGAATCCAAGCGAACAAGATTTTATCGTTACAGAATTTTTTTATATAGAAATTTAAAAAAATGTTCTTTCTTTGTCATTTAATTCATATAACTAAGCATAAAATATATATATCAAATCGAAAATAATTATACATAAGAAAATACAGTATTAACTCTTTTAAATGATACAGCAATCTTTTAAACAATTTATAACTTACGTGAATATATTCACAAAAAAACTCGAGACACGGCGTGTTTAAGAAAGTAATTGATGCAAATGGCGGATCAATTAAGTATTAGTTTATTTGTGTTTTCTAAATTGTATTAAAAAAATACTTGACATTTTTGTTTGTCTTTCAAAAAAAAATTGATACACACTCAGCAATATTAGAAAATTTTGACAGTTTTGACAAGTTAGGTTATACTAGATTTATGTGAGTTTAACTGTACATAGATGGAATTTGGAGAATCCATGTTTTTCGCTTGGACGATTATATGTTGCATGCTCCCGTGTAGGAAAACCAAGGGTTTTGATTATACGTTAAATTTAGAATATTTTTTTATGAAGGATAGTTAGCAGCTAGAGGCAATAGTTTTTGAGATATTAAAGAGAAAAAGTAACATATCTATGTGCGTATTTAAGTGCTGATAATTCGAGAGCGCCATGGCATAATATAAAATAATTAGGTATGGTGTTTGCACAGGTGTCCCAGGAGATACGTTTCTACGGAAATTGTTGTAATGTATACTGCTTGTTCGCGAAGCTTCGATGAAGTGAAGGAAATTTCTGTTAAAAATCTCGTGTATTTTAATTTATTGTAACGCCTATATTTCTTTAAATAGTGGTATTAAGCGTCTTAGCAGCTATCTTTTTTGTTAAGTATGCCCTATGTAAAACGTGATCGAAACAAACGAACTTCGGTTTTAGTCAACTATTTAAACTCCAGATACACTGCCAATCAGTGAAATTGATTAAAAATTAAATAACGTAACTGTTTATTTAATAGGTTACAATTTTCGAATGTGTCAGACACATTTCTTCTTTTTTGCATTTTTTTAAATAAAACTTTTAATGAAACCTTTATTTATTTTTTGTTTTAATTCGACGTTTCGGGAATTTAATTTTCTCTTTTTCATAAATGTTAAAAAAGTTTCACATGGACGTCTATATACAATACACATTTCACATTTGTATATAGCATCGTGTACGTGAATTTATAATATTTAATCTTCTGTTCAATGTCTCCATTGGGTGATACTTTTTTGGCAACTGTCTGATAGATAATTAAAAACAATTTTAAATGTTAAAATCTATGTAATATTTAACATATCTGTAAAAAGATGAAATGATGAATTAAAACATAAAACGAAATTATTTTTATTAAACAAATATCGTCATCCACCTCAAAAAGAAATGTATTTAAAATAATTAAAAATGAATTTTGTCTTTACATATTTATTTGCTTATATGTAGAGTGGACCAATCCGGAGCGAAAGCAGAGGCGTGACTAACGAATTGGTTCCCGCGTGCCCCATCGCACATACGATTACTTAGTATGTTGGTCACGGTCGTCGTGTGTACACGTATAATAGCAGCAGGAAAGTGTATTCTGTGTATTTAATAATGTTGAAGGAGCGTACAGTACAATAACAGCACCGTTCGTGATAGTATATCTCTACATATTAATAATGTTTCGCATGCGGGAACCAATTTGTTAGTCACGCCTCTGCTTTCGCTCCGAATTGGTCCACTCTACTTATATGTATAAACGAGATTAGTCTATTAATAAAAATATTTATACATATCTGTACAGTCGTTTTACTTATCACTGTTTAATAAAAACAAAAACGTTAACCTAGATATGCCTAAAAAATTTTGAGGCAAACTTCCGCTATAATTTTGAATGAATCCTTTGTGTATCTGTTTTTCGAAGACCAAACTGTTTGCGATGACTCCAGTTCGTGATGGACCAATGTTATGGTTGTATCCAGTCTAGAATCACGACCCCAATGTTGCTTCACCGTGCACAGATTGTAAAGCTGTATACACTTTACTATTTAAATCTTCGGTCACTGTTTGTTAAATTAATAAATGTACTTTCATGTAAGTATATTTTTTTTTCAAGTGTATAATAATTTCGATATTATATTGAGTGAGCCACAAAAATGTTTTCAGAGTATGCCAAGGATTAAATCAGTTATGTCTTAGATTGGTTAAGTGATTTAACCTATATGTCGTACTACTAATAATAGGTTAAATCGTTAAATAAGAGTTGCCAAGTGACATTCACTAAGCTAACCTAATATTTAAGTCTATAGAAAAAATTAATTTCAGGGAAAAGACGGTTATTTGAAGGTTTTGGTTATTGAAATTTGAAAATTACAATGATTTATTATAAAAAATATAGTTTTTTTTTTGGAGATGAATTAATAATTAAAGTAAGCACAGCAATTTATTAATGCAGTATACAAAATAAGCAAGTATCACATTAAAGCAATCATTAATTTTTTCTTATAACACTAATGTGTTGGTTCTGAAAAGAGACGTTTTTTTATTGGATATCTATTACGTAGTATTATTCATTAAATAAGGGGCGTAATATGGCCACCGCCTTTATCTCTACAGCGTAAAGTTCTTTGCTTAACAGAGTTAAAATTTTCTACGATCCAAGGTGAGTTACTAACTTCTACGAGTAGTATGTACACGAGCTCCACCTTGTTGGAAGTAGCCTCCCTGTAGTTTACCATTGTGTAACATATTTACAAATAGTATCACAATTTTCAGTCTGTAACGCGCAGCTTTTAATATTCCTAAAAGAGGTAAGCATTTTTTGGCAACTGTTCAAAATTTTGTATTTCTGATCGACATACTTTAAAAAAAATACAAAAAATACTGACAAACAGCAGCCCAAACTCGTTTTCTGTGGATGCAGTGGTGCTTCCACAAAAAAAGTGCGAATTATTTGCGTTCCACATGCTCCTGTTTTGAGAATTTACGTAGCCAGAAAGAGGTCACCAGGATTCATCAGTAAACATAACCTTTTCAATACCTCCATCATTAACAACAAAATGGTCAATAAATCTTTGACAAAGTTTCTGTCATTTCGATCTGTCCACAGGAAGTATTTCATGAATCGCTTGCAAGCGGTAGGGGTGTAAATGTACATCATGCTTAAGGATGCGTCTACAAGTGCCATAAGAAAGATCTAATTCTTGGCCTAAATGTCGCATAGAAAGCTGAGAACGTTCTTCTACCAATTGCCTTATCGCTTCAACATTTTCCTCATTACTAACTGTTGGCCTACCACTGCCTTTTTTGCGATCCACGTTTCCTGTCTCTCTGAATAATTGCACAAAACGGCGAATGCATGTGAAAAACTAATCATATGGGATAGTAAGTTGTCTTAAGATTGTGTGTCTTGTTATGATATTGATATTATACTGTTCTATTTTGTACTGCTTTTCAAGTAGGTAAAAATATACCACTACCCCTACATTATTACATACTAACATAGGCGGATTGGGTGAACAGTGTATTGTTTGACGTCATAACGAGGAATTTTTGTGTTATTACATACTTCGTGTAAGTTGTACCTAGCAATAATACTCTAGGTTTACTAATCTTAACTAATTGGAAATACCTTTTAAGGAACATATATTAATATTCTGTCGGTTAAATTTATCTCTCTTTCTATATATATATATATATATATATATATATATATATATATATATATATAAATTTATATATATATATATATATATTTATTATTAATTTAATTTTAATTTTAATTGTTAATTCATTCACACAAATGCAAACATATTTTCTTACTTTTCATTGTATTAATTTTTGTTTCTAGTTACTTGAAAAAGACTTAATAATAATAAGAGTCGAAACGTCGTAGAAGAAAACATTAAAAGTCATTAAAGGTCGCTAAACCAATAAAATAGTGTATTATTTTAATATATATATATATCTATATATATATATATATATATATATATATATATATATATATATGCACAAGTCAGATTTACCGAAGATTTACAAAGTAAAGTATATACAGCACGGTGAAGTAACACTGAGGTCGTGATTCTAGTAACTGGGGTTGAAACATCACCGCCAGAAACCAAATTCATCGCAAGCAGTTTGATTTTCGAGCCGCATTATTTTGGTCTTCGAGACGCGACAATTTGGTTTCAAGAGCCGATATCCCTCCACAGTATTAGAGAATTATCTACACGTTCTTAAAATGAAACCCACTGGTCGAGAATATAGATGCAATACAGTAAATTTCAGTTGTGCACTATATAAAACACCTAGATCCTTAGATCTGTGCGAGAATCCTCTGTACATTCTGATAAGAAAGCCTAAGGATTGAATAGTAGAATTGCAGATTGGTGCTATGTGCCCTCTAAATTGCAGCTGTGCATTAAATAAAACGTCTGGATCTTTAATTATTTGTTTCCGTGGAATAGCAGCATGTTCAGTAACGATATGTAGTAGCAGTAAATATTAAGCTGCCCGCTCTTGGAATAAACGATAACAGCAAACTTGTTAATGTTTAATTGAAATTTATTTGTGTGACACCAAGCGGTAATAATATTGATGCTTCTCTGCAACGTTTTCCAGTCAGAGATGGTAGCGATATTTGAAAATAGTTCTAGGTCATCGGTTTAAAGTATTTTGCAATCAACTGAAGTTAAAACATCATTTACGAGTACATATATAGATTATAAAATAGTAGAGGTTTGCGATTGACCCTTGAGAAACCCCATGATTGAATATGTTGGAGTTATACAACGTGTTTCAAAAAGAATTACACACAGTTGTCAATAAATTTATTCTATAAATTATGATGTTCTGCATTCTTGAAATGCGGATATAACTAGATTATATAGTACATATAATTACTACTATTCTACGACGAGATATAGCTAACCATACTCCAACTTTAATAGGATGTAAAGAAACATCGATGTGATTGTTTGGATTGTTTATAGACCATGTTCTATAATTTTGTTTATTTACAAACCCGATTAAATGAAACCATGCTTCATCAGTGAAACAAACTTAGAATAAGAATTTCGTTATTATTTAAATTTTTTTGAAAGGAGGTGCAATAATTAAAGCTACCAGCGTGATCTCTAGGTAAGGTCTATTGAACAACCGATATTTTTGTATGCATACGTAAGTAAACGATGCTTCAAAATTATATAAACGGTACTACAAGATACGTTCGTTTGACCTGGTGAAGGACGAACTGATGTATGTGGGTTTTCTCCAACAAACTTTTCTAGGTCTTTAACTATATTTCATTGTGTACGTGATCTACTAGAACGTTTGCCTTTTAACGCAGATCCTGTAGCCCGAAACTTCTCCAGGACGAGGAGAATGTGGTGATATAAAGCAGTATTATTCACAACTCTATTAGGAAACTGCAAGTGAAACTATCGCTTACATTCCGCGTAGGAATATTGCTATTCTCCATTAAGAAATTGTGCACTTCGGAAATATGCTTGAACAATAAAAATATTTTCTTGCAATGTTTACATTATTTAGTACTGTTACTTATTATTTAAAAGAAATATTTTTGGGAAAAAATTATATTTCCAGTCATGAAATGACAAATGTCTAAATGACACTAGATAAATAGTTATAAAAACTTATAAATAAAACGCAAGTGGCTTATAATAATTTGCAAGTACTAGTTATTCAGTATCTATTGAGATGGAGTTCTTTTCGGAACAAATTGTATCTATTGTAACAAACATAGGTCGGTTTATTGTCCATATAAGAGTTAATAACAGCTTTACCTGTTCTATTTTGTTTAAGCATTGACTAATATACTATTTTAATAAATTTTGTACGTAGAAAAATAAAATTATCGAATCCTTTTGTGCTTACTTATTTCAGACACTTGCCTGTGTACATTGTATGTGTTTATTGTATGTATTTATTTAACATAAAACTAATTTTCTTTAAACATTCTTCTATAAAAATAAAAACATATTTTCCAGTATATTTCTTTCACATAATTATTATCTTAGATGTTTACAATACATCGAAATTACAAAGGTCAGTATCACAAGATGAACAGCCCAACAAATCCATAGAATCTTCTATGTATTCACATATATCGACATTCTCCCAAATGTAACCGCATCCTCTTTCTATGAAAGTCATTCCAAATGCTAAAATAAAACATATCACATATTTGTTAAAATATTATTTTTCTTAAAAATCTCACCTCTCTGAATGAAGCTGATGCATTTAATTAATATAATTGGATCATCCCCGGTTTGTTGAAGGTTTCGTCCAGGTATTGTTGTATTAAACGTGCTTCCCTGGGCAGCTGCACAATCGACAACCACCATTGAAGAAGTGTCGCCATTAAAGCAATCGCTAGTTAAAGATGCAACACAAGCGAAACAATTTAGAGCCGTAGCTGAAAATAAATTGCTGAAGTTTAAAATATCTAAAATCCAGTTTTAGAAAACAATCGTGAATCTTAAAAGTGGAGCCGATTCCTTGATGTAGATATTGCCATAAATAAAATTAGGGCTAAAAGCAAATATTAAGCGGCTACAAAACACTATTTTTAATTATTCATAGCTACTAGATGATAAAATACAAATGGGTATATAATTAAGCTTTACATTTTATACATAGTAGTGGCATATGCATTCGTTGATACATCACTTTTATAAATTATTAAATAAAATATTTCAGATGAAGATATATACGACTATATTTTATAATAAATAAAATATAAAATCAAGATAATTTAAATTATGAATTATTATCAGAGACCGGACTGAAGCGATTGAATGAACGTTGTAGCGGTATCAGGTATAGTACGCATGTTATAACAGCCCCACTATTTGCTTGCTCGATTGCATTCATTGAGCAGACGTTGTTATTTCCGTCGTTATTGTGTCTTTTCATTCATAAATTCTATTTTACAGTAGCGTGTAAGACGGAATATACATTTATATATTACTTTGTTATGTCCGCTAATTTCTAAAGTGCATTCTCGTGTTTACATGCTGTTATACAAGCATATACATATATGTATTTATTGTTCTTGTAGTATATTTTCTAAAAAAATGTCCCTTCTATAAGGGATTATTTCTGGTTTCGTTTTTTTCAGTGTCATTTGGTTACAACGTTTAGTATTTTAAAAAATTCGTTTTATATTGTTATATTGTATATTTATCCTATAATTTTTTATAAATATTAAGTTTAATTTACTACCTTATTTTTGGAGTAGTTTTCGTTTCTTCTTTTTAGTACATTTCCTTCTGTTCTTAGTATTTCCCTTTATTTTCATTAGCTATAGAGAATTCTCGCAGGGCAACCATGGTAGGATGGATTAGAGGCCATACAGATTGGTTGCATATTGGTAATGATACCGAGATATATTGCAGTGCCTGTTTATTAAGTTTAAGGCGTCCACAAAAGTGTAATGTGAGGAGACATGTTTCTTCGAAAACTCATTAAGATAACATATGACCAGCTGCACCTGACACTTTTAACGAAGAACTGTGTGAAACTGTGTGTAATTGTTCGAAACTCACGAATCGCTTACAGAAACAAACCTATTGCGAATACAAGGCAGACGCCTATGGGCTATGAATCATTAATCGCTCGAGTCGGTTCTCTGATTATTATATTTGTAATGATACGAATAAGTATACGTACATGCAGGGTTGATAAAAATAATTTTATTGAAAAAATCAAAAAACGTAGATTTTTTATAAAAAATCGTGATTTTTTAAAAAAAATCGTGATTTGTTTGATTATTTTAAATACTGATACTTTATAAAAGCGTCTTATTCTATTTTCAAAAAAAAAGTACTAATGCATTATTGGCAAGAGTTTTAAATTGGTAAAAAACTGACTCGTTTTCTGTTTTTTTTTGCTGCAAGTTAGCAATCCTACCGCGAACGTGTTGAAACTCGCGCTAGATGGTTGGACCGTATAAAAGACGGATACCCCACCACATTTATCACAGTTACTCTTTCGATCTGAACGTCTGAAGGTGTACGTGTGTAATGTACCACTATGTTTATTAAAAATCACTCTTCAACTTTTACAATGTAGTTTATTGTATAACAACTTTTACATTTATTTTACAATAATTGCTTACTTCTAAGTGATGGACTAAATCTAACTGTTCGTTTTGTATAATGAACTTATTACTGCATAAGCGTTAGAATTGAATATGAATTGTTACACTTATTGTGTTGCAGACGTATTATACGTGCTATGTATATGAGAGTTCGAATATGAATGTTAGTAATCGTAACCTCTCTGTATTAGTTCCGTCAGAATAGATATTTGTGAACTAAAACACAGACGTTTTAAAATAACATCGGGGGCGTAACAAGGTCAAGATACTGTGAGAAAGAATTTAAAAGATATGTATTAGTGAAGTGCTAACGTTACAGACAAGGGTATTTCTACGCAATAAATTTGTGGGAATATGGAATATTGAAAGGGAGAAATACCAGATACGTTAAATGGAAAATGCATGTTTTCTATGTGTTCTAATTTATGATAACTATTTAGTAAATGCCGTCTGTACGATGTGTGCGTAAATAATAATACACCAAAAATTTGTGAAGAGAGATATAAGAATACATTTTACATTTATGAATAAGTATACACAAAACTTATTGGTTATTGTTCTGACTCATTTATTAGAGTTTATTACACGTGTACGCGCGAAAATGATAAGTAGAGGTAGAAAAGAAGATAGTATTTGCAAGTATTTTGCTAAACAAACTATTGTTGACAAACTTGAGTGTTGCGCTATCTGTAAAAAGTGCGGTAAAAATATGCAAGGGTAGAGAGACTTAAAACCCATTGGGAAACTTGCAATAATTAAAATTACTCAAATAATGGAGACGATGAAAGTGAAAATATCAATGAATCTCAACCATCGAAACAAGGAAAAGAGAATGAAGAAAGAAGAAACTTTAACTATACAGCATATAAAAAACAAAAATTCAACAAAAATGGAAGTTTGAGTGGCAGTAGTTTTGATTTAGGTGCCGGTTGCGACGTTTTAGGCTCATTCGTTCTTAGAAAAAGTCAAGACAAGAAAAAAGAATTACACAAGCAGATAGCCAGGGGCTATTTTTGCAACAAATTTTAGCTTCAGGTCAATTGAACATAAAGCAGTTCGAAAACCAATTGAAATGCTAAGAACAGGATATGTTCCACCTTCTAGGTTTCAGTTGTCATCGGCTCTTATAGATGAAATATTTGAAGAGAAGAAATCAAAATATTGTAAATATCTATCGGGCAAGTTAGTTTGAATGTCTCTTGATGGATGGTCAAATATTCATAATGAACCAATAACTTGCATCATTTTAACAGCAGAGGATGGAAAAAGTTTCTTGTTCTAAAGTCTAGATACATCAGGGCATTCATATACAACTGATTATCTTAGCTCTCTAAGAGCTAAGATAATCAGATGTATGTGCTAAGAGCTAAGAGCGCTATAGATGTAATAAATAACTGTGACACTTAGTATAATTGCAAAGGAACAAGCGTTGTCACAAACAACGCGGTTAATATGATTAGCATGAGAAAAAACTATCAGAGCTCCTGAATCTGAAATATTCTATTATAACTTATGGATATTCTGCCCATATACTGAATTTGCTTTGCAAGGACTTAGAAATTAAAGAAATAACAGAACATGTACAAGTTGTAAAATATTTTTGCAATGCGCATTTGCGAAATAAAATAATATTTTATGAGACAATCGTGGTTTGGGAAAATGGTAGCAAGCCTGGTGTTTTTTAGTGTAATACATTTCTTTAGAAAATCTATAGAACTGTTTTTGTGGATATGGCCGTTCAGTTCCTCCCATACATGTGTTGTGTGGATTACACTGCAACCATTTCTTTACAACTTTACAACTGTTGACGTGTTCTTTGAGTCGCGATCATGTTGAAAATATAATTTGTCAGTAAGGCTTTGTAAGTACTTCAAAATTCAAATACATGGAATCGTCCATCATCGTTTCGATAAAATCTAGATTACTACGACATATATTCCACAACCATAACCGATGTGCCACTATTCTTCGCGATTGAAATCTCATTTTTCATTTTAAGTTCCTTAAAATGAAAAATTAATAGTGTTATTTGTAAACTCATCATATAATACATAATTGTGCTCGATTTTTAATGTTTATATACCTTTTTCTGGAAAATCGACTGCAGAATTTCCCTTTTCTAGGAGCAGATTAAACTTTACATGTGTGCATTGGCATTGTTTGTTAAGTCCAAGTCCTTAAGTCGTTAGCAATTTAGACACATTTGGTTATTTATTTTTACGAAAATCGAAATTTCACCTACATATTTTTTTGTTGTTTTTAATCTGACTATTAGTAAGCGACCATCTACAATTTTTATTTCACATTTATTTCTACTAAACTGCAAACATAACTCATGACTATACCGATAGGTCCAACCCGCTACGGGACATACGCAACAATATACGTATGGAACGTAATGCGATGTGGCAACGTATGTACGATGCCACTCCGCGTGCGCATACATAAGTCCGATGATCGAGAGCAATAGATTGCCCGTCATTCGTATCTAGCTGTGCAAACGTTAAGGTAGTTACTAGTTATCATGTCAGTGTATACAACCGCAGAGAAGGTACAAATAGTTTCGTGGTATCTTGCCGGTAATTCCTTTCGAAGAACCGCTGATTTATTTGCTGTAGAGTACTTAAATCGGCCTATTCCTTCGCATTCGACGGTTTAAAGGATCGTAAATGCGTTTAGGAAATATGGCTGTGTCGTCGGAAATTGCCGCAAATGCCAAGAAATTGACGAACAGCCTCATATCCCTCTAATACCTGCCGATCGGGAGGAGAGAGACGTGAGGGTTTGTATGTTAGTTGAAATGGGCGACCTTAAGTGTACACGGCAAATTGCAGACGAAATCGATGTTAGTAGAACTACAGTAAAGCGGAATCTAAAATGCAACAAATATAAAAGTTACAAAGTTCGAAAGTGCCAGGAGATTTTTCCCGAGGACAATTTTGCAAGAATGGAGTTTTGTGAGTCCGTGATGGAAAAGGCTAACGGGGACGAATATTTTATAAAAAATATTCTGTTTACCGACGAGTCTTCTTTTCCACGTCATGGCAAGCATAATCCCTCAGTCGTGCGATATTGGTCTCGAGAAAATAAACATCTAGCTCGTAATGTTAAAACTCACTACCCCGAAAAACTTAACGTTTGGGCGGGTATCTTAGGTGATAACATTATAGGGCCATTTGTTATCGACGGCAATTTGAATGCAGTAAAATATTTAGATTTGCTGCGAACACGAATTATTCCTGCTGTCCGTCAACTAAACGTCGATTTTGATGCAATTTGGTTTATGCAAGACGGTTGTCCCGCGCATAACAGCAGATTAGCAAGAGAGTTTTTACAAAACACTTTTCCTAATGGTGTTATTTCCGGGATGGGTACGATAATATGGCCACCTCGATCCCCCGACCTCAATCCCTGCGATTTTTTTCTGTGGGGTCATGTCAAAGAAAATCTTTACGGTCTTCTAACAATACCGAACTTGCAACAGTTGCAAGTTCAACTGTTTAGAATTTTCGAGACAATAACCCCTAGAAATCTCGAGGGAGTGAGGCGGGAGTTTTACAATAGGCTCGGCTATTGTTTGGGGAGAGAGGGCGGTATTTTCGAATCCTATATTTAGTGACTTTCTTAGAATTAAAATTTATTTTGCAGAATTATTGATTTTTTTACTTTTATCTTTTAGAAAACGTTATTGTTTTTTTATTACTTAAAATTACTTTTCCGTAGCAGCTAAGAATACAATAATAATAACTTGGAGATATAACGACCTTATTATATCTGAAACAAATGGGCAAATTACGTATACAGAACGAATATGCAAACGACTATATCCTTGCGCGGTTTAAGTCTTACTAAATTCATAACTCTGCAATGTATGGTAATGTAAGCTACCGCGCGTAGAAGGGATGCGCTGTTTCCACTTATTGCCGGGTATGGCCCGTTGAGAGCTGGTCTTATGTGTATACATAAAATATTTTATAAGTAATTTAGGAAAATGTTTTGTATCCGTGAAAACCAATATTGAAAACATTTTCTCCAATCTTCCGGCCGCAGTTAGTTTATTTCCTTTTTAAAGGCATCAACCGCTTCTTCGGCCGATGTAAAACGTGAACCCCGTAATTTATCCTTTATAAAGTTTACTAATTGCTTACTAATTGCTTTCACACCAATCTTTAAAGTTGCTTGAAAGGTTCTGAATGTTGGTCCTATTTAATGTTCAGAACATTTTTTTTCTGTAACTGCCGTTTTTGGCGTAGGAGCTTGAAAACTGTCATTTAAGGAAAGTCGACCGCATTGAATTCAGTATACCATCGCTTTACGGTAGCGAAAGAACACGACTTGTCACCAAACACTCGATTGATTTCCTTAAAACATTCTTTATGGCTTAAGTCACGCTTGAAATTGTAAAAATCACAGCTCGATAATGCTCCTTGTTCAGTTCCATGACTTATTGAAGAGAGGGTTAGTTTAAACTTATGTATAGCAAGCGCCAATTAAGTTGGCGCGAGGAGGGGGTGCGGGGAAGCCGTTTTTAAAAACGTCCACCCGCCACTACTCAAGTTATTGTCAGAATACATTTGTCATTGACGTTTGACGGAACACAAAACAAAAAAGAAATTTGATGTAAAACCAAATACAAATCTCCCCATTACTTCTGATCATGCGCGAACTTACCTCCCCTCGCGCCAATTTAATTGGCGTTTGCTATACAAACAATCAGGTATATTTGACAACTGTCACTATAACTAAACTTGTAATCAACTAGATTGAAATTGTCAAACAAACTTTGTCGCAAATATCATCGCCTACTAGATAGGCTCAGCTGAAAGAGAACAGCTCTCGTATATGTATGCATATAGTTTTAGAATAAATTTCTTTTTGTCTAATAAATAAAATCGCAATTAAATTATTAATATCAGTTTTATTACCTTATGTTAACTACTTATTTCAATACTTTAATTATATGTCATAGTTTTAAATCATATAAATGAATCGAATCTGAAACTGCATTTTCAAGTAGGGCACGTACACCTTTTTAAATCAAAATAATGACATAATAATAATTATTATTACAGTGGATTTTAAGTAACTAACTAAGAAATTAAGTTAAATACATTTTTATAGAAAATATGTTCATTTATTCACGACGTTTCGGTTTATTTACATTTAAACCTTCATCAGGTTTAGTCATTAAATAATACGTAAATGTTAGAGGCATTTGAAATCGGCGAATAAGATTTAATACTTAAGCTAACATGAAAATTGACCAAAATGTGAAGGACAAAAATTAAGGGCACAAGTTTTAATTATGAAATTAATGTTTTGTGTCTCAAGTTCAGTATTTTATTTAAGAGTTTAAACTAGAAAATTATAGTTCTATTAATACGTTAATAATTACAAACGCAATTTTAGCTACAATCCACATCGTACTAAATAAACAAATGTTTTTGTCTAAGAGATACATATATTTACACAAATTTTTTTATTAATTTTTTTATTAATACTAGTAGTCGTTTACGAAATAAATACATAAAGAGAAACTATATTTACCGTAATTTAGAAGAGCTATTAAAGCAAATAAACATAATATGGCACGCATTGTTTCGTTTACACTTTTAAAACTTTTTAAATAGAGATTATTCTCACATTTTTTTATAAATAATCAATATCAGATATTTTACTTCTACTGATAAGATGGTATATAATTTATTTAATAAATTAATAACTTTATAAATACTTTCGATTTCGCCTTTTAGTGTACAACTAAAATATTCGTTTCTAGATAAAATACCCTAGAAAAAAATATTTCTTGTCTGTCATGTATTTTTCAAATTAAAAACAAATGTTTAACGAAAATTCATAGATAAGATAGCTTCTTAAATATAATTGTTCTGTAGGCTTTCATTTTAATATTAAGATAATTAGCGGAGAAAAACAGAAACCTATTAAGTTGAATGGATAGAGTATGATGAAATTTATGAAACTTGATAGTACCTCAGTTATTACGGATAGATAAAACTATTAATTACGAACGATCTCGAAAAATAAATTTTGTTTGCAAAAGTTAAGGTTATTTTATTTTCTTTGCAACTCGAGTTGTGTACCAAATTTTTTCTAAAATTTCTAAATAAATATCCTTTTCCTGTTGCCGATCATGTAAATCAGTTATCCAATCCATGTAAGTCGACTATAACAATGTAGTTTTGTCTTGACAACGGAACTTAATACTACGAGGGACACCTTTCATATTTTTACAATAGACCACTAGATCGTATGTAATCACTATATTCTTAAAGTTTGACACTTGTCAATGAGAAATCCGCGATAGCTTATAAATAGAGTCAGTAGTTTGTTGATAGTGACAGTTTTAAGACAGTGGGTTTGTAAAATAATGGAGATTACTCGTGAAGGTTTTCGTTGGCCTCCACAAGAATGCATTATATCGCTGCGGCCAACTTTTGGTAATGAAGAACCATCAGAGAAGTCATTTTACAATTGGTTTGCAGAATTTCGTTATGGCCGTGCCTCAGTGAGTGATCAATCACATAAAGGTCAACGAAAAACTGTTGTGATTCCAAAAAATACCGATGCTGTGCGGAAAATGATAGAACACGATCGACATGTGACTTACAGTGAGGTAGAGGCATCTCTTGGCATATCGCAGATTGCAATTCATTCGATTTTACTTGCATATTTATTTGTAAAAAAAATAGGTGTCAGATGGATTCCACATAAATTGACCGAAGCACAGAAAGCAGCTCGTGTCAATTGGCGTAAGGAGATGCGTACAAAATTCGACGTAGGAGCCGAAAAATCTGTATAGAACATCGTAACAGGTGACGAAACATGGATATGTGCGTATGAGCCGGAAACGAAGCAAGAAAAGTTGTTCGTGCAAGGAGCACTTCAAAGAAAATGATCGCTTGTTTCTTCGGCTGTACAGGACACATTGCAACAATTCCTAGAGGATCGAAAAACTGTTAACGCTGAATAGTATACAGTAATTTGTTTGACAAAAGTTATAGACGAAATCAGGACGAACAACCGAAAACGTCACATTATTCTTCATCACGACAATGCGAGTTCCCATACAGCACGTCTAACAATTGATTATTTGAAGGAGAAAAGTGTTGAAATAATGTCTCATTGTCAATATTCACCTGATTTGTCGCCGAATGATTTCTATTTGTTTCCAACTGTGAAACAAAGAATGCGTGGACAGCGATTTTCAACCTCAAGAAGCAGTCGAAGCTTTTGAAAACCATGTTTCTGAGATACAACCTTCAGAGTGCAAAAAATGTTTTGAGAACTGGTTCGTACGCATTCAAAAGTATATAGACCATAAAGGCGAATATTTTGAAAAACTATAAAATAGTTTGTTCCCAAAAATTTTGTTTTCTTCCCAGATTCTGTAAAAATATAAAAGGTGACCCTCGTATTATGAAAATTCCTAGGACATAATGAACAACTCATGATGCTGGTTCAAAAGTTTATTTGAAGTAAAAATTAGGAATATCAAAACTCAACATTTTTATTATGAAATTTATACAAAATTACGATTTTTTACGGTTTCTATTTCATCAATCTTAATTTCGAATTGATTTCTAGCGTTTCATGTAATTTTCAATAATCTTCTCGGTTTGTTTATAATGTCAACTATTTGTATGATATGATAACACTGTTACCTGTGTTATCATGAGGAAAAGGATTTCAAATCAAAAATAATTCTCACAAGTGTCAAACCAAAACGGTTTCTTAAACAATATAGACTAATTTCTGACAGTAGCAGGAAAACTATAATAAAAACTATAACTCGAATGTTAATACGTCCTTACATTCCTTGTGACTTAAATAGCTATTGTTGACGACAAGGTTTTCAAGATACAAATTTCAAATATCAAATATCAAATATCTAAAATCAGTGTCACCACATAAGTTCTCTAAGATACAAAAAATGCATTAACAGGTCTTCTCAGAACTAAGAAAATCAGTTGAAAAAATTACAAACTCTAAAATAAATTGCATTTAAATTTCAAGATTATCCACATGAAAAGAGAGCTGTTTCACTGCTTTTGTTAATTTTTTCAAATTGACCATTGATAATGTGCTTGTGGGCCGAGTTAATTTACAGCAAACGTGCGTGTTGAAGCATTTACTAGAGCGGTTGTTAGTGCGATTTTCGCTATTTACACTAGCGGTCGTAGAAAAGAGTGTCTCCCTCTATTATGTTATCGTTATTATTGTACGGCGGAGCTGAAAAAAATACATTTAAATAACATGGGAAGAGTGTCTCCCTCTATGTATTCTCCCAGGCATGTAACGTAAATTCATTCTGACAACTAACCTAAAACGTCAAACACCAACATTATTAATAAAGAAAATTAAATATGTGATCTGTCATTTGAACTTAACCTAAAAATCATTTTCAAAATCTCATAGAAATATTATCATTAAACCCTTGAAAAAAAAAGTATACAATATACGGAGCGAAAGCATATTAATTGCCTCGCATACATTCTACTGTATCAGGCAGCGCTTCGACAGTGAACTATACTCGTATGTTCGATTTCTCTGCCTCGTCTATAATATACTATTTCTGCTTTATTAATATTGTAAAGTTTGTCTTTTCGGGTTCTTAAATAAAACTAACAATAACTTTAGACACACACTATATTAATATTAAAACGTATAACAATATAAAACTAACTATTAACAATAAGCACATTTATGTATTTATATTTATGTATCTATATTTATGTGTACTGCGCGAGCTCTGGATTGAATGAATCCACATCCTTTCATGAGTCTTTGAATTTTGAATCGTGGTCGAAGATTGCCTCCATTTCCACTCCGTTGTTAAGTATCTCCCAGGGTTGTGATGTGTTTGTGTCTGATTAATATCGTGCGTTGTTGTGTTTGTTTTTGTAGTCACGTGTTTTGTATTTTGTATGTGCAGTCTGTGCGTCAGTCGCGTTTTTGCGTTTACTTTTTTTTTTTTTGCGTTTCAGTTGTGTGTGTTTAATGTGTTTTGTTGTATAGTGTTATTATTGTCTGTGTCTGTGTAACGAAGTGTTGTATTTGTTCGTTTGTTGCGTTAGTCGAGTGTAGTGTTATTAGCATATTGCCTAAGGCAAGTGCTAATTCGTCAACTGTGTTAAGTTTTGTCTTGTTTTGTCTTTGTGTTCATGGATTATTTGTTGGGGGTGGTGCTGGTACGTATTTAGGTTGAGGTGGGGTTTTATTTGTAGGATTGTTTGGGTTATTGGGACAGTTTATGAAAGTGGATAGATGAGGACCACCGCAGTTTGCACACTTTGGTGGGGTTGTTTTTGTCTTAGTACATAGATGTGTCGAATGTCCGTCTCCGCATTTCATACATTTGTAGTTTATGTTGCAATTCCGTTGGTGATGTCCGAAAGTCTGGCACTTGTGGCATTGTATAATGTCAGTCCGTTTGTTTAGTTGTTCTATTTTGATTGCAAGTCCGCAGCAGTCGCGTAAGTTGTAGATTGACTTGTATTGTCTCGTCAGTTCGATTAATACCAGTGGTGCTGGTATTCCGTGTTTGCCGTTCATGCATTTAATTTTTAAAGTCGGGTATCCTTGGTCTGTCAAGTCGTCTGTAATGTCAGTGTCTGTTATAAAGGTGGGAATGCCACGCATCACCACCTTTAGTGTCTTTTCACTTCTTAATTGGAAAGTGTAATATTGTATTTGTTCGTTGTCTAGTGTGTGTTTGAGTTTTCGGTAGTCTTCGTCTGTTGTCGGTTCGATGTGTATTCCTGGTTTCACCATTTTGTTTTCTACTGTGTTAATGCTGTTTGATTTAAGTAATTGTCGTATGTATGTCCATTTGTCTTTTTCGATTATGATAATTGGTGCGATTTTGTGTGTTTTTTTGTTTCAGTTTTTGTGTTAAGTGTAGTGTGTGTCTTATCACTTACCCTGGGAGTGCTGTTGTATGAAGTTGACGGTTGTGGAGTGATTTCAGTTTCTTCTTCCATTTTTTCCTCTGTGATTGTTTTTTCGAGGACACTGTATGCGTTTTTTGTTTCGATAGGTGTATTTGCGTGATCTGTTTTTTGTTTTTTTGCCGTTTTCTTCACCATTTTAAAATCGTTTTGGAGTTGGACGTTGATTATGTGATCCGAGTTGTTGTCGGGCGGGTTTGCCGGGCTTGTATCTTCTTCTTCTTCATTTTCTTTCCACATCCCTTCCTCGACGGCTTATATATGAATGGGAACGTCTTTTCTAGAATGCTCCAAATCTGTCGAGAAAACGTCCAGAGGGATGACGCGCCTCGCGTCATCGGATGAGTCATTACAATATTATAGTCGATTGTATCAAATGCTTCAGAAAAATTTGTACATATCACATCCACCTGCTCTCTTTTGTCTAATCATCTTAAAATTTTATACGTTGTCTAATAAAATTATTACATAATTTCTTTTGTGCTCACTCGTTTATTGTAGGTATATATTTATTGAAAATACAACTCCTTTTCCTTAAAACATCTTATATTAAAATAAAAACAAAAAATCTTTTCCAATATATTTCTTTTTCTTAGATGCTTACAAAACATCGAAATTATAAAGGTCAGTATCACAAGAGGAACAGCCCTACAAATCCACAGATTCTTCAATGTATTCACATATATCGACGTCCTCCCAAATAAAACCGCATCCTATTTCTATGAAAGTCATTCCAGCAGCTAAAATAAAGCATATATATGTGTTGAAATATTATTTTTCTTAAAAATCTCACTGTTTTAGATGAAACTGATGCATCTAATTAATCTGGCTCTCGGATTACACTGCACAACAATATGACAACTTTTGTCTGATGATTGACTTTTATCACGTGATGTTTACTAATTTGACGTCGCTGATTTCAAATATACCCTCAGTTTTTTTGTAAGAGCTCTTGTTTACGAGATATAGCTTTCACGAAAAAATCGCTGTGTTAGTGTGTTAATTTGCTTGTAATTAAGAAAATATTAAGTTTTCTTAATATAATTTGATATGGCATCGTCAAGAAGACTTTGTGTCAATGATCCAAATCATTTTTGTTTCATTTGCGGAGAGTATATATTTAAGGAATACCGTTTGAATGTGACAGCGTTCGTGATTGAGGCTTACAAAAATTAGTTTGGTCACACACTGGAAATGAAAGACAAGCCTTGGATTCTGCAAAAGGTATGCAAAACGTGCGTTGAGTTTCTACGTTTGTGGACAAATAAGAAAAGGAATAGCTTTAGGTACGAAACCGCTATGATCTGGACTGAACCCTTGAACCACCACCACGACTGTTATTTTTGTTTGGTGAACATAACTGGCATTAACCGAAAAAATCGAGCCAAATGGGAATATCCTTCCATACGGTCGGCACATAGACGTGTTTTAAGTCCTAAAATATCACTTGAACCTCAAGCTGATGCTTCACAGGAGGAGCCTATGCATTTTGAGGCGAAAACTGACAGTAGTGATAGTGACTTTGAATGTGACCTGAAAGCGCCAAAACTATTCAATCAAGATGATTTAAACGACCTTGTCAGAGATCTGGGACTGTCAAAGGCTGCTTCAGAAATTTTGGTTTCTAGGCTAAAAGAAAGAAACTTAGTAACAAAAGAAACGAAAATTTCTTATTACCGCACAAGAGAACAAAATCTCCTCAAATATTTTGCTGAAGAAAATGATTTCGTATTTTGTAAAGATGTACCTGGTTTAATGGCTGCAATGGGACTTCAAAATTACGTTTCTAGTGAGTGGCGTCTATTTATAGACTCCTCAAAACGTAGTCTAAAATGTGTTCTCTTACACAATGGGAATAAATTAGGGTCGTTGCCTATTGCACATTCCACAAAAGTAAAAGAAGAATACACAACTATTGCTCTGGTTTTAGACAAAATTAAATATGTGGAACACAATTGGCTCATATGTGTTGATTTAAAAATGGTCAACTTTCTTTTAGGCCAACAAGGTGGTTATACAAATTATCCCTGTTTTCTTTGCTTATGGGACAGTAGAGCTAAATATCAAGATTGGATTAAAAAAGATTGGCCTCCTCAGGAAGCGCTAGTTGCAGGACAACAGAACGTGATAAACCCAACCCACCTTTAGTATCAAGGGATCGTATAATTTTGCCTCCGTTACATATAAAACTAGGACTTATAAAACAATTTGTAAAAGGTCTTGACAAAAATGGAAATTGTTTCCTTTTCATATCAAAAAAGTTTCTAAAACTGAGTGCAGAAAAGATAAAAGCGGGAATTTTTGATGGGCCACAAATAAGATCATTAATAAAAGACTCAAATTTTACGGACACTATGACAGAGATTGGGAAAACGGCATGGAATGAGTTTGTTTGGCTTGCTAAAAATTTTTTGGGAAATAAGAAAAGTTCTGAATTTTCTCAACACGGCGAATAACTGATGATTCACTTTCAAAGACTTGGATGTAACATGAGCATCAAGTTACACTTTCATTTTGATAACAAGATAATTAGAGAAGAAAAACAGAAACCAATTAAGTTAAATGATGCAATTTATGAAACTTGATAGTACCTCCGTTATTACTAATGATTCTGATAATGTGTGCACTGCATACGAAATGATCATCTAGAAAAGTATATTCTGCTTGTAAAAGTTAAGGTTATTTTATTTTGTTTCGCCGTGTTTCTTAATTTATAAGTTTGATCTAAAAATAAGTTGATAGTACCTATTTATTAATTTATTTAATCATAAAATTACAAATAATACAATTATGCCTTAAGGCGTAATTAGAAAAATTACAGCTATAATTCGAGGTTGGATTATTTGCAAAATGCGTATTAAGCGCATATTTTCTCAATTCTTCATAAATGCATATATAAAATTTTTAGGGTTTTTTGCCTCTTCTTTTCTCAAATTTACCAAAGGCATATTCTTATTCCATGACTTAGCAGGTAGACGAACATATCTCATAATTAGAAACCAATGGCAAAAGCCATTTAACAAGAGAGGCCGGTCTTATTAATTTTCTTTGCCTGTGACAAAAGATTAAGTGATTAAGTGTCAACGGAATTACACTGATCAAAAGAATTAGCGGATATCTCTTCAAAATGACCAAAATAGTAATTAGAACTTAAAGTAATACCGGCAAATGTTACGTCACGTTTTGTTTAGTGACGAGTCAAGATTCAGTGTGCATGCAGATAACAGGCGTATTTTGATTTGTATGTCAACCAGGAACACAAAATACCCCTTAATTTGTCCGGGAAAGGCTTCGGTGGCGGTGCGATAGTGTAGGCCGGAAAAAGTATCGGAGGCCATACCGAACTGTATTTTATTCAGAATGCTTTACTTACTGCTAAAAGATATTTTGATGAGATATTGACACACTTTGTTATACCATACGCAGGAACTGTGGGAGAACGATTGATCTATATAGATGATAATGCTCGTCTACATCGAGCAAACATTCTTAACAATTGGTTTGAAGAAGTAGGAATCGATAGTATGGATTGGCCAGCAAATTCTCCGGACGGTAATCCTATCGAACATGCCTGGAATGCATTAGGAAAACGTATTGCCTCACGAAACCTTGGACCTCGTTCAGTTGTAGAACTTCAAACTGCTGTAAAAGATATTTTGATGAGATACTGACACACTTTGTTCTCCCATATACAGGAACTGTGAGAGAATGATTGATTTATATAGATGATAATGCTCGTCTACATCGAGCAAACATTCTTAACAATTTGTTTGAAGAAGTAGGAATCGATAGAATGGATTGGCCAGCAAATTCTCTGGACGGTAATTCTATCGAACAGGCCTGGGATGCATTAGGAAAACGTATTGCCTCGCGAAATCTTGCACCTCGTTCAGTTGAAGACCTTCAAATTGCTCTTAGAGAATAGTGGGACAATATTCCCCAAGGATTGTTTGATAATTTGGTTCACTTCATGCAAGCCACGATGTCAAGCCATGTTGACTGTCCGAGGAGATCATACGCCTTATTAATTTTCATTTTTTATAATAATTACCAAAATTATACTTTTGTTAAGGCTATAATTTACTGTACTTATTTCTACACAAAAATGTTTATTTTCTCAAATTGCTAATAAGCGTTAAAATGAAACTAAACGACAATCTTTATTTTTGCCTATACTTAGTCAAATAAGTCATTTAAATATTCTTATCATTAAACCGCCATTTATTTTATTATTTACAATCCTTTTTAATCAAAATAGTAAATATCCGCTAATTCTTTTGAGCAGTATAGATGATATACTACCGGTTTTGTTACAGTACGCGTATCTGATGATTATTTTGTGCGCAAAAGTTAATTTTGATTCTGATTCTGATTAATTCTGATCGTTTCGTTATCAATGTGTTTTGTAGTATTACCAATAGTAATAACTGTAATACTCTACTTCGTTCTGTCTTACGATATTGTGTGATATTGCTATTGCCAACTGTAGTTCCACAGGACCAAGTCATGTAATGTGCATGTCAGTCCAAGCGGTAATGTTTCGGTATGTGAACTAGTTTGCCCGTCCCGTGACTGGTTTGGGTGCGGTCAAAATTTAGTTGGAACACTTTTGGTTTCAATGTACGGTCAGAAATGAAGTTGGAACGCTTTTTCTGCAGCGCACATGAACCGGACCGTCACTGTACGGTTTTCTTGCCAATTTTTCATGTGGTGTAATTGGGTATTTCACAAACGTTGTCGACATTTTTTTATGATGATTGCGTGTTAGGTTTAAAACAAATTGAAACTGGTCTGCATTCAACCTAAAAAAAGCTCTAAACTTTTTTTCATTTAATTTCAAATGTTTATTGATTAAAATGCTGTGGTAGCCTTCTGCGCTTCTTGATTTAAAAATGGGATCAATTTTTTTTCGCTTTTTTCTTAATAAAAACAAATCCTCTTCTTCTTCATCTTCTAGTAAGAGTATAGCAGCGAGTTGTTTTCGATCCATAACGAACGAGCGACCCCACAAGACTCAACTGACATGCGAACGCGGACGCTTTTAACGAAAACACACAGACGATACCGCCGGTCGTTACCGACAGCGGTTACGGTCGGAGGTTACCGCCGGACGCGCAAACGAAACTATAACCTTTAGCGAGCTGGAACAAACCTTATGTGAATGTTTCTATGGTTTACCATTTGTTTACAAAAGCTATAGAGTGCGAAACAAATACCTACGGCAGTGATTTTCAATCCATAATATTACATAGATAGATGATAAATAACCAAGGCCTGATAATATCTTGAGGAATGTCAGCTATAATCAATTGAGTAGAAGGCTATGTAAATGTATCGATTTTCAAGGCGGGTGATTGGGGGAGGGGCGTTATCTTTCAGGAACAGGCTGTACAGGTTGGCGTAAGTATTCCACCAATACAATAAGTATTTTGTATAGGTTGTTTTTTTATGAAAGGGGTTTCTTCAGATTTACTTCATTTTACGATCATGTTAATAAAAAATGAGAAAACACATTCTGCAGCTTTAATTGAAAACTGAAACAGTTGATCATCTCTAAGTTTTGCATAAAAGTTAGGTATTAATTCTGTTTATACTGTCAAGTTGATAAAAACGTAGAGCATGGAGGATGAGGAGATGTTCCAAAACTGTATAATGGAGAACTATGAAATGAGATGATGAAACCTTGGATCCTTACGGTTGTGAAAACCAATAAATATCAAGGAATTGTTGCCAATAATATTTATTCTGTTACTTAGCCTTTTAGTCTATTATAACTCTCTATTTCGCTCGTTGCGCTGGAGGTAATACCGCATAATAAAGAACGAAATTTTTTCATGACTTTGCTTTTCTATTTCTCGGCGATTCTTACTATCTTAATTGTTAAATTGTTCATCGCTTTTATTACTTCATCCTGTGTTTACTTATTCTGTCTTGCTTAATTTGAAATCAAGACTGGGATATTTTTAAAGTGAGATTCCCGATTGCTTTTATGCCAGGAAGAAGAGAATTCATCACTTAACAAAATTATCTGGCAAGCAATTGTGTTGTTATACAGATTGTTTTGAAAGGGGCGATTCTTAAGGTTATTTTAAGAAAAAAAACAATATAGACGTGAGTCCGGAAATACTCCATTTCCGAGATACAGAGTTTAAGAAAAAAATGTAATGGTACGCCACTGCTTTTTCTTAAAAAATATTTTAGAAATGCCAATTTATTTTTGAGCAAGTTTGATTTCTTGACTTGTTTTTGTACGACGTAAGGTTTTCGCGTGCGTGGTATGGAAAACAGTCAAACTATAAAAACCATTAGAAAAGTAATAACCAATTCTGTTATAATTAGTGAACAATTTCAGTTGACTGTTTACAACTTAAAAACAATTTTCTAAAATGAAAAGAAATTAGATGAATTGTTGAAAATGCCCTTCACCTCCAAAGATACATAACACTTCAGCTCTTCTTCTCATATTCGTACACATTCTTTGGAAAATGCCTTCAGTATTCCTTATTACATTACAGGAAGCTCTTATGAGATTCCTCAATTCTTGTACAGTGCCAACTAGTGCTGTAAACCAGAGTTTTAAGATGCCCCCATAAGAAAATGTTCAAACTATTTAAATCTAGGGACCCCGGAGGCCATGGCTTAGATCCATTACGACCTACTCATTGGTTATGAAAAATACGATTTAAATATTCTGTTGTTCCTAGACTGAAATGAGCTGGTGCACCGTCATGCATGAACCACATACTATTTCTAACTAAAATTGGCACGTCTTCATGCAATATTGAAAAATCATCCTTTAGAAACCGACGATAGTTATTTAGCCTTTGTGACCGAAAAAAAGGCTCAATTAAATAATTTTCAACCATTCCAGCTCAGATATTTAGCTAAAATTGCTCTTGATGGTTGGATTCAACGACTGCGTGCGGGTTTCTTCGGCCCAAACATGATTATTGTGAAAATTTCTGATAGCATTTCCTTCATCTATGTACATTATTTTACAGTCAGACATGGGATTTTGCGCAATATTCTCCAAAAACCGTTGATAGAAGTTGAAACGCAAACGAAAATGTCGAGAAAGTAAGGTTAGGACCCGTTGAATATGATACGGGTATAACAGAATATCGTGAAGAAGTCTCCAAACTAGAATGTGCAAGATATTTAAGTTATTTCCAATTTTTCTAGCGCTAAGTTCAGAATTTTCATCAACTGAATTTAGCACTGCTTTGTAAATTTCTCTAGTTCTTGTAGTACGATGGACACCTTTTAATTGATCGTTAAGCCTAAGTGTACCTGTTTCAGTTAACCTTCTATGTACATTTGAAAATGTTCATCTATCTAGCGTAACTCTATCGGGAAAACGCTCTTGATGCAATCGTCTAGTTTTCGGTGCGCTGCCATCAGCCAAACCATACATGTAATGATTGTCAGCCAACTAGAGATTAGTAAAATGAATCATTTTTTTTTCCAAATAACGCTGTACAGATATTTTAACCCTCAAATAAATTTGTCAAAATTAATAAAACAACAATAAGCACATACTACTATTAGGCTAGGCGTATACTGACAAACAGGGCAGTTCAGGACAATACAGAGCAGTTCAGCACAGGATAAACAAACGGACGAACCTGGACGTGCCTATGTCGCCAGTATACGGGGGATTAGAGATTACATATGCTGTAATGAGCTGTACTACGTCACTTGTGTCGACTGTGTCTTAGTATGCGCTCAGACTTAATATTCTGCTTTTAGTATAGGCACAATACTTGTTCTTAATTTCTTTATTGAAAAAGAGTTCAAGTTATGAAAAAAAGGCAAGAGACTTTTTTGGTACAAAATGAAGCACCATTAATAAAGTAATTTTTATTTAAAGAGCAAAAATTCTTTATATCGGAAAATGTTCCTTTATGGTAGGAAGGAAAATACCGAATTTCATAAAAATATCTGAAATGGTATGCATGTTAGGTAAAAAAAATTCTTTTTTCTTGGAAGTTCAACACTCTGTATCTCGGAAAGGGAGTATTTCCGGACATATTACCTTTTTTTCTTAAAATAACCTGAAACATCGACTCTTTCAATATAGGTATTCCATTACGAAACCTATGATATATTGCTTCTTATTTTCCCCATTATCTGTTGAAAAAATATAGTTTTTAAAATAACAATATTTTAAATATTGCATATAGCAACTACAAAAAAGAATGAATTACCATTAATTCTGTTTATATTTCTCTGGAGTCCAAACATTTATGTACAATTTTCTGTATTAATTCTTTTAGCGTAGAAGTAGAAATGTCAGTTCGTGACATCGTTCAATAGTAATGGCTCTAAAACAACATTTCTTAAGTTTACGTTAATTAAACTACCTTTGCAAAATTCGTTATTACTAAGTCATTAGTATTCATTCAAAACATTAAAGTTTTGATATTTAACTTAACATTTTCTGCTATTTTCAGAACTTACTTGTATTTACTAGGAAAAATAATAATTAGCGTTCTTCTGAATGCAAATGTTTAATCAGCGCAATTAGAGGCAAGCCCAGCTGAATAAATTCAAAGTGTTGCAAGTAATGAAGTACTTAAAAATTTGTTTCCAGCTTGTTTAAAATTAGTTTAATAAAATCTGTGTTGTTTTCTTAAATTATCAATTCTTACGTTGACGTCTTCTTTTGTTCAAGTAATACAAATTAGTGAGAGAAACAAATTTCTAAAATGGCGAACGTAGACTAAATAACATTTTTAAACATGTGGTAAAGGGTATGTGTATGTGAAGCTTATATTTGTATAAACGTTATGTCGGCGATTACAGGTAATAAATAATTGAGGGTCTGGTAATAAGTAAACTCGGCATAGATGAGCAAATTCCAGTGCACACTTGTTCAGTATTATTCCACTGGTCGTTGTGAGTGCATGTCAGTACACAAATACTTAGAAAATGTCACAATTAGGTATGTTTCGGAAACGGCGCATTTCGAAGAAGCTAAAAAACGTAATAGCGGATATTCCGGATTTAGAATACGAAGGCAATAGAATTAAATGTGTAAGGTGCGACGACTATTTGACGTGTACCAGCAGGTGGAAGGGTGCACGCCACCTAAAAAGTATGAAACACTGTTCTGCAATCCGTGGCAAAAATATAGCGAACAATTAACATTTTATATAGGTATTTGTTTCATTATATGTAATCTACCGTTCACTTTGTTAGACCAAAAAGCATTTGTCTCCTTCTAGAGCAAGTATTCGGATTATACATTACCAAGTCGGACATCGATAAGAAACGTTATGCCATCTGCTCGTGACTATGTTGAAAAAATAATTAAAGTAGAATTGAAAGATACAAAATTGTGGTTATGTGTGGACGAAACAACCGTGTGGAATAAATTCTGTGGTAAATTTGATGGCACGTACAATGGAAGAATTTGAAGCGTCATCCTCTATCTTACTTGCTTTCAAAAGAGTTGCACAATGTATTAGCGATGAAATTTTAAAAGCGGTGTGAGCGCATTGGACAAATTTATAGTTTCAACAAACCAACTTTTAATGATGTTTGTAAGTGACGGTGCCGCTAATATGTTTTCCTTAGGCCGATCTAAAATCCATGCTTTAAACCATCTGGCGCAATTGATACCTAAATCCACGAGTAAATGTTTTAATGGCTTATACGAAGCCAGTGTTTCTAAAGTCTCAAAAACGTACAAAAAAATTTCACGAACTGTGTCCCAAAGTGCCTGAACCACCAGAGCCGATTACTATGCGTTGGGGAACATGGTTAGAGGCTGCGTTTTGCTACAGCGAACACTTTGATGATGTAAAGAAGGTAGTTTTACAATTCGATCCGAGACACGCCGAAGCTATCAACAAAAGCCAGAAAATGTTTCAAGATAATCAGGTAAAAAGTGATTTAGAAACTATTCGCAAGAACTACTATGGACAAGCTGAGGGAATTGAAAAATTACAAAATGATTCGATGTCGTTTGTGGATTCTGTTCAAATTGTGGATGATGTTCACTCACACCTATGTGTGGCGGAAGGTGAAAAAAATGAGTGTGTAATAGAAAAATTTGAAAGTGTTATTGACAAGGATTCAGATTTTCTCATACTAAGACAAATTTGTGAAGACATCACTCGATGTGGAACGATTATTTTCATCATTGAAAAATATTTAGTTTGTTTAAAATGTTTCAGCATGTTATATAATATATTTTTTATCATTATTTTATGTGCAAACATTCATGCGTCCGCATCGCCTATGCTCACTCATGAAAGTCACAAACATAAATGATGCGAGTACGTAAACGCTACTGAACGCTCGTCTTGATACGACCGCTAGGCCCCTCTACGTTGTTCTCATTGCACTGAAACTTGCCCCTCTTTGCCGACTCTAGTAATAAGTCTATAATCGGTTAAGTAAAAGATAGAAAAAATGTTTTGTTTGTCGATATTGATTGGATTAGGACAGTGATTCTCAAGGCTAGGAGGGCGTCTCACATATGAAGAATCACTGTATTACGTATTTATAAAGACACTCGACGTGTTAACGTTATTCTAATGGGTGATCCAATTCAAGTTTCTTATATTGGCTAAACTATAAATTAGACAATCATCAACGGCTCATGTTCGACGCATCATATGTTATTTTGAAACAACACATTTACGAAATCGTGTAACCTCCGTTCAATGTGTTAAAATTGTTCAATCAGCAATAATTCTGTACGAACTATGTACCGACGTTTACGGGAAGATTATGGTCATCTTAATCGTCCTGCTGAACGAACAATTCGCAACGTAGTTAAAGAATTTGAAAAAAATGGCAGCTTTTGAGATAGGATAAGCCTTGTTGTTACAATTATTTTACTAAATTATCTTTGCATCCATGGTATTGCTGTATATTGAGGTCACATGCGACCAATGGTAGGCGCAGATTGGAATATTGGGTGACCGAACAAAGAGAGTGTCCGTTTGACTTCACTTCCAATTGAGATATTGAACAGGCTTGTGTAAAATATTTAAGAACATTTTATATTTTCTGTAGTGTATCATGCTGTGGTAGATCGCTGTTTTAAATCTGATACTGAGTCTTTTGGTACAAAACTTTCAATTGGCTCAATACACGCAGTCATCGCTATAGGCCCGAAAAACTTCAACTCGGCAAGTTTGTCCATATTCATGTCCTAATGCGTGTTTTATATCGTAAATTTAGGGAGCCAGCTTGTATCTAGAATAGACGTAGAGCTGGTCTTGCTCTTCGCAGATTTAAGTGCTACCGGAACTGAGGACCAGGAGATCGTCCACGTAGTCGGATTATTAACCTGATAAATTGTCGTGTGTTGTAGCTTGGAGCCAAGATAAGTTTTTATCATTTATTGAGTCCGTAAGATGTACTTAATTTCAAATTGATATTTCTGTCAGGCACACATAACCTTTGTTGCAACTTTATATTTCGTATTTGCAGTCTAGAGTTAATTTTTCTTGTCTCTTTTAATATTAGAACTAAAAAATAACTAGATAATAATTAATAATTAATCTTAACACTTTGTGGTTAATATTGTATAAAACAGATTTCCCGTCAATTTTAATAAGCCCATGTTTTGAATTTATTTTTGTATAGTTTTATATATACGATCGCGGAGATCTCCGACATTTTTATCCGTCTATCAGACATGTAAAAGCTTCAACAGTAATTCGCGGTGGTGCTTTTTCTATTTATTTTTGTAGTCGGTCTTATAACACCGTTTTGAAAAGAACCCTGCCGTCTACACTGAGACTTTAGCTTGGGTACTGGTTAGTTGTGTTGTATTTTATTATCAACCCTCCCACATAGGCAAGTCCTTGAAACTCTACCGTTTATCGAAAAGTTACCGCAGTCAGTTTCGTGATACTTATTTCTGTTGTTACCCGTAACAGTGTGTATCATCATGGCGCACGTTCAGCCGAGAATATTGCTGCTGTGAGTGATAGTGTGACTGAAGACCGGGAGTTATCGATTCGTCGCGATTCGCAAACTTTGGGCCTTTCTTATGGCTTCCTTTGGTGTATTTTGCAAAAGGACTTGCACTTACCCCAGTAACAAATTCAGTTAAAGAAGAACTGAAGACCAAAGATCATAGACAGTGTAGAATTTATGAAGATTGGGCGTTAAAGCAGCAGGAAGTTGATGCTGATTTTTCGAAGAAAATTTTCTTTTCTGATGAAGCGCATTTTCAACTCTTTAGGTATGTTAATAAGCAGAATTGGGGGCGAGAAAAATCCTCACCTGATAGACGAGACACAATTGCTTGCCCAAAAGGTAACTGTGTGGTGCGCATTGTGGCCAGGCATCATAAATGGGCCTTGCTTTTTTGAAAATCATGAAGTTCAAACAGGAACAGTCATAGGTGAGCGCTATAGGAAATTGTTAACTGATTATTTTTGGCATGAAATCGAAGATATTGATGTTGAAGACATGTGGTTTCAGCAGGATACTGCAACTTGCCATATATTGCGCGAACCGTTAGCTGCCTTGCGTGAAAAGTTTGGAAGTCGCGTTATTTCACGTAAGGTGGCCCCCAAGATCATACGATTTAATGCCATTTGATATTTTTTGTTTGGGTGTTCTGAGTCGCGTTTACGCCAACAAACCTGTAATGCCAAGATATAGCCGAAACTTACGAAAAGTGATCGAAAATTACCTCGAACGAATTAACTGCTGCAGAAAGTCCAGAGGCGGATATTTGTCTGATATCATCTTATTACATAAAATAAGGTCAGGTTAGTTACACCATTTATAACTCAAGAACGGCTGGACCGATTTTAATGATCTCTGATTTGTCGGATTTGTCGTATACAGAAAATTAATTTTTAAATAAATTAGGTTAAAAACTCCGTCATCTTCCACAATTGGCAGCTTACGTCACGCACGCTTATAGTTTATTTGTAATAATTGATGACCATTGCAAATCAGTGACATAAAAATGTAATTTTTTTTGTTTAAAGTTGTCTGTGATTTGTTTTGAAAAAAGCAATAAAGGTTACTGGTCGATTTGTTTGTTTTGTGTGAGTGTTATTAATTAATCTTATTGTGCGAGTATTATTATGAACGATGCCACGACCCAGAAGATTTAATCTTTCCCAACAAAGCCGTAATGCATTTAGGCTTCAGAACATTGCGAATCAATCCACTGAAGAAGAACGAGAAATCGCACGAGAAGAGCGCCACGTTAGTATGGCCCGACTTCGTGCTTCTTAAACACAAGAGTAAAGAGAGGCAGTCCGTAGAACGTCTCAGTTGGCAATGAGAAATCGTCGAGCTTGTCGCATAGATCAACAACGAGATAATCTTCGACGCGCAAGAAGAAATGCTTTAAGTGTTGATTTGAATCGAGCAGCGTTTTTATACGATTGCATAATTGATTACAGCTCGCATTTCTTTGTTCGCATTGGTCCAATTAACATTGTTTGCGAGCATTGTGGCGCATTGAAGTTTGCTGGAGAAACGCCTGGATTGTGCTGCCTTAATGGCAAAGTGAAATTGCGATTATTGACTCCGCCACCTGAGCCATTGCACTCATTGCTTCGTGGCGAAATACCAGAATCACGACATTGTGATTATAATTCAGTAATACTGACTTCGCTTTCAACTTTGCAAATTCGAGGCCAGATTCAACATCGAATTGGATCATTGCAACTTCTTGAAGGTGCACAGCATAAATTAATAAAATCCTAAATTAAGTTTAGCTAAAAGTTAAGACGACATTTATTGGCGGTTAGGCGGTACGAAGTTCGCAGGGTCAGCTAGTTTTACGTAATTAATGAATAATACCTAATATTCGATTAATAAAAAAAAGATAATGTTTACGTTTTAACAAAATAATTTGAAACATACATGAGTGGGTAAAACCACACCAATTTGTATAATACAAAAGTATTTTTAATAATATTGTAACGTTTGTCTTTTCGGGTTCTTAAATAAAACTAACAATAACTTTAGACACACACACTATATTAATATTAAAACGTATAACTAACTATTAACAACAATAAGTACATTTATGTATTTTATATTTATGTAACTATATTTATGTATACTTCGCGAGACTTGGGTATTGAATGTATGTCCACATCCCTTCCTCGACGGCTTATATATCAATGGGAACGTTTGGTCTAGAATGCTCCAAATCTGTCGGGAAAACGTCCAGAGCGATGACGCGCCTCGCGTCATGGAATGAGTCATTACATTGCCCCCTTCTTAAAAATGAAGTTTCGTCCCGAAACATGTCATGCTTTGGTCTCCTCAAACGATGACGAAATCGACAGGTAGGGCCTTTGTTACATTGCGACGTCATATCGAAATAACAGTCCACGGTCTTATCTTGCCTGGATGGACAGGAATATTCAAGCTGGTAACTGCATACCAGAATTTCCATACCAGTATGTCGGAAGATTACTTCCAACATGCTCCTTACAATTCTCCAGTCCATGCGGTCCAATCCACAACCCAATTTTGGAACTGCCAATTTCAGAATGTCTTGTTGTAACATTTGTTCGCGTAAGTGGGTCAGGGCCTCCCATAAGGCTCGATAGGTTGGCTTTAGGCTCGACAGTTCTTTCGTGACCAAATAAAATATGGGCTGTCCTTCATTTATTATTTGGAGACTCTTCCCAATTGCTGGTCCCTGCTGCCTTAGCTTTTCGATTCTGCCAAATCTCTCTTTAAATTCCCAGGCAATTCCTTTGGCCATTCGTAGATCTCGGGCTACGCAATGAGCAAGCGCATAGTCTGGCGGCACCGTGAACAAATCCTGCTGTTTCTCGATGGTTACCCCAAATCGAGCTTTTCTCGAACCAGAATACTCTTGCATAAAGTCTTCGAAGGTTAGTTCATGGTATTGGCTATCCAATCGGCGCAAGTCAACGGTTTCGTCATTGTCTCCAGAGTATGGGGCTAATCGATTAAAATGTACGACTCTTGGCTTAGTGTGAGGTGTTCGCCTGATGCGGTATATTACATCGTTGATCCGCTTCAACACCTCGTATGGCCCCTCCCAATTCTTTTGAAGTTTTGGAGATAGGCCCCGTCGGCGTTGTGGACTATATAACCAAACCCGATCGCCTTCATGGTAACCACTCTTTTCGGCGTTGATGTCATAGCTCTCCTTCATTCTGTCACTAGCATCTTGGATATTGTGTCTGACTTGTTCATGTATATTATCTAGTCGTCGTCTGAGCGTGCTGACATAATCTTCTCCGGCAAGATCTTCACCAGGCTTGCTCCCAAACTTTAAATCACAGGGCAATCGGAGTTCCCTCCCGAATAGCACGTTTGCTGGTGATTGGCCAGTTGTCTCTTGAACGGAGGCCCGATACGCCATTAGAAATAATGGTAAATGTTCGTCCCAATCTCTCTGGTGTTCGGAGACCACTTTGGATAAGTGTCTGATCATGGTCTTGTTCATTCGCTCTACCATCCCATCTGATTGTGGATGCAAGGGAGTTGTTCTCGTCTTCCGTATGCCCAAAAGTCCACACATCTTTTCGAATAGACTGGACTCAAAATTTCGCCCTTGATCGGAATGAAGTTCCAAAGGTACACCAAAACGGCTGACGAACTCCTTCACAATCACGTCTGCTACAGTTCCAGCTTCTTGATTCGGTAGAGCATATGCTTCAACCCATTTGGTAAAGTAATCCATGACCACTATTATGTATTTATTTCCTTTGTCGCTTTCTGGAAAAGGGCCGGCGGCATCTATGGCGATCCTTTCAAATGGGCTTCCTACATTGTATTGGCGCATGGGTGCACGTCGACGCCTCTGGGGACCATTGCTTCCGGCGCAATTAGCACACTTTCGGCACCATTCTTTCACATCTCGTGAACAATTCACCCAGTAAAATCTCTGGCGCACCTTCTCCAGTGTTTTATGGACTCCAAAATGTCCCCCAGAAGCACCATTATGGAGTTCTCGCAATACCTCTGGTATTCTTTTCTTGGGAACCACCATTTGCATCATCCGCTCGCTTCCATCGTGATTTTCGACCTCACGTCTCAGGAGATCGTCTTCTATGGTTAAAGAATCCCATTGTGCCCAGTATGACTTCAATTCTCGTGAATGGGGAGCAATTTCTTGCCAGGTCGGTCTTTGCCCATTTCTTTTCCAAACCCTGAGGACTGCAAGATCCGGATCAGCTTCTTGATCCGCGCGCAAATTGTCAGGTTGCCATTGGTCATCAACAACGGTGGTTCGAAGAGCGTTGGCCGATTTGTCTTCGATTCTGTTGCAATGTCGACAGTCTTCTGGGCAGGGCCTTCTGGAAAGGGCGTCTGCATTTTGATGTTTGAGGCCTGCTCTGTGTTCAATGACAAAGTCGTACTCCTGTAGCCTCTCAATCCATCTAGCTACTTGACCCTCTGGATTCTTAAATTGCAAGAGCCACTTTAAGGCGGCATGATCAGTGCGGATCAGGAACTTCTTCCCATACAGGTACTTGTAAAAGTGCTCAATGGTTTTAACTACTGCCAATAGTTCTCTCCTGGTTACGCAGTAGTTCCTCTCTGGTTTGGACAGGGTCTTGCTGAAGTATCCAATGACCTTTTCTTGGCCTTCTTGGATTTGAGAGAGCACGCCACCAATCCCGACGTTACTGGCATCCGTATCCAAAACAAACCTCCCAGATGGCAGCGGATAGTTCAAAACGGGTGCACTGATCAACGTACCTTTTAACAACTCAAAGGCCGCTTGGCATTCGTTGTTCCAATTGAATGCTCGATTTTCTGTTAGGCGAGTAAGTGGTTTTGCAATGTTGGAAAATCCAGGAACGTAGCGTCGATAATATGTGCATAATCCCAAAAAGCTTCTTAGCTGATGTTTGTCTTTGGGTACCGGCCATTTTTCCACAGCTTTTACTTTTTCTGGATCCACAGCAATTCCTTTTCCGGAAACCACATGTCCAAGGTAATTTACCTCCTTGCGGAAAAGGTGACACTTCTTTGGACTTAATCTCAGGTTGGCATCTCGCAACCTCTGGAATACTACTTCCAAATTTTTCATGTGATCTTCAAAGGTCTTCCCTACCACAATCACATCATCGAGATATACCAGGCAGGTATTCCAAGACAATCCCCTCAGTACAGTGTCCATGAGTCGCTCAAAAGTAGCTGGGGCGTTACACAGTCCAAATGGCATGACTGTAAATTGCCAGAGTCCTGTACCTAAACTGAAGGCAGTCTTCTCTTTGTCATTGGGATCCATTCCCACTTGCCAATAACCGCTCTTTAAGTCGAGAGTGGAGAACCATTTTGCTCCTGCCAAGGTGTCTAGCGTGTCGTCTATTCTTGGGAGAGGATAGCTGTCCTTTTTGGTCACACTATTCAAACGACGATAGTCCACACAGAATCTGGTAGATCCATCCTTCTTCCTGACAAGGACCACCGGTGAAGCCCATGGACTATTTGATGGTTCAATTACTCCTTGGCCTTCCATATCTTGTATAATTTGCTTGGCTTCCTCACGTTTTGCCAGTGGTAACCTTCTTGGTCCTTGTCGAATTGGACTTGCATCGCCGGTATTTATTTTGTGCATTACAATATTGGTTTTACCTTTCGTACCAGTCTCAGTTTCAAAGACGTCTTCATAATGTTTGATTAGGTCCTTAACTTGATTTTGTTCCTTCTTGCTCAATCCTTGACAGGCGGAGTCGATTATCTTGGACAATTTCTCAGGAACCTGCACGAATCCATTCTTCTTCGCCTCTATGCGATGAACGACGGCCGACACTGGCGAACACCACCCCAGAATAGTACCCTTCTTCAATGAAACAGGGTAATGGTTCACATTCATTACCCTTATCGGTACAGTCTTCTGAGTCTTAACCAGCATTTTGGCAACTACTATTCCTCGGCCCACCTCGTCATCATCAGCCTTTGGTTCCAACATTGTAACATTTCCGTCCAAATAATCACCTTCCATACACGCCGTCAAAAATGTCTCACTTCTTGCATCCAGAACAACATTCTCTGCAGTAATTACTTGTACATTCCCACAATTTTTCCCATGGAGAAACAATTCCTCATTATTTATTTTTAAAGTGCCTTCTTTCATGTTTAACTGGAAGCCGTAGGTGTTCATGATGTCTAATCCCAATATTATTTGTTCTTCTATGTCGGCTACGAGAACACGATGTCGGACTGATGTTGGTCCTATGATAAAGTTGACATCTACTTCACCTGCCACAGAAGCTGCTCCTCCTGTTGCTGTCCTAAGTCTCCATTTGCTAGAAAATAACTTTTTATTTCTGGGAATTAAATCGGGTCGCACGATGGTTTTCGTCGATCCAGTATCTAGCAAGCAAGCATAGGTCTTTCTTTCCATAACAGCGTCCACATACAGGCCGTTGGTTTGATGTTGCAGGGATGCGACTTGGCCAGGCGTCTTTGGGGCTTTCTGATGCTGGATCGATGATTGCCCTCGCTCATCGACCCGCTTTAGTTTTCCTGCTGCTCAGACGATGCTTTCTTGACCACCTTACCACATTTACTCCGAACGTGACCAATCTCTCCACAATTCCAGCATCGCAGTACTCTTTTATTTGATTTGATCTGGTTTAGAACTCTACTAACCACCTGCTCCATGAACTCCTCATTTTCCTGTTCGTCGACAGAACAGCCACGAGCATTGTTCCGAGAGGCTTGTTTAGCAGTCTTAAACTCAAGTGCGTGCGCCAATGCATCGATCAAGGTTTTCGGTCTTGCCAACCTTAATGCTTGCTGCGTATCAATATCCCGGAGACCATCTATGAATGTCTGGACCGCTAGGTGTTCCATGAAATTATCTGGTGCCATCGGATATGCAAGTCGAACTAGACGAGCAATATCTGCCTCAAATTCCTGAAGATTCTCGCCTTTCTTCTGTGATCGATTCTTCAGTTGGGTATGGTATACTTGCTCCAAATGCGTATGGCCATATCTCATCTCCAAGCGTTTAATGAGTTGAGAATAATCTTTACGTTCCTCAGGAGGCAATGTCTGCAAAATATCATTAGCATCACCCCTCAATGCTATGACTAAAGCAGTCGCCTTCTCGGCAGAAGACCATGCGTTTGCTTCTGCGGCCGCTTCGAATTGCGTCAGGTAAGTTGCCCATGACGTCTTTCCATCAAAGGTTGGTGGCTTGATTCTGGTCCTTGAAATAGCCACAAGTTCTTCTTTTATTTCGATGGGCCGCGGTATGACTTCTTCGTTGACCTGCCTGGGATCAGAATGACTCATGGTAGCGGGTAATTTCATCTCAATCATTATTGCCTCTAAAAGTCTAGAATGTTCGCCAATTTTCTCTTCTACAGCTGTGAAAACCTCTTCTTTTAACGCTTCTGATTTTTCCGCTAGTCGCTGTTCTAGAACTTTTTCGAAGTTTCTAGAATTTTCTAGTAATTTCTTTTCCAGATTTTTCTCGAGGATTCTAGCGGTTTCTAGGTTTCTTTGTTCCATTTGTTCTAGAGTTTTCGCTAAGTTTCCAGAAGTTTCCAGGTTCTTCTGCTCCATTTGTTGCATTTGAGTTTGTGACTCTATTAGACGCTGTTCCAAGGTTTGCGAATTATCTATTAGTCTTTGTTCTAGAGTTTTCGCTAAGTTTCCAGAAGTTTCCAGGTTCTTCTGCTCCATTTTAGTTTGTGAATCTATTATTCGTTGTTCCATATTTTTCGCACTATCCAGATTCTTCTGTTCCATTTGTTCTAGAGTTTTTGCTAAATTTCCAGAAGATTCCAGGTTTTTCTGCTCCATTTGTTTCATTTGAATTAACAGCAAATTCACGTCAGCATGTCCGCCTGGAACTTGAAAGACATAATTCTCTGGATCCTCGCCTTCTTGGATCAACACATTGCGAAGCCGTTCCTGGAGGATCGACTTTTTGCCAGTTGTATCCTCATCCCTCTCTTCTAATTCTCGTTTTAACTCGGATACTTTTAATTCCGACAGTTTCATTCTATTAGCCATCACGATATTTAAAATAACGTCTTTCCGCACTGTATATTTATTTAATCGAATACTTAATTAACACTTAATTGTCTACTTAGTTTATTATTTATTAATTAGTCCACACCTGAATACCACTGTAACGTTTGTCTTTTCGGGTTCTTAAATAAAACTAACAATAACTTTAGACACACACACTATATTAATATTAAAACGTATAACTAACTATTAACAACAATAAGTACATTTATGTATTTTATATTTATGTAACTATATTTATGTATACTTCGCGAGACTTGGGTATTGAATGTATGTCCACATCCCTTCCTCGACGGCTTATATATCAATGGGAACGTTTGGTCTAGAATGCTCCAAATCTGTCGGGAAAACGTCCAGAGCGATGACGCGCCTCGCGTCATCGAATGAGTCATTACAATATAAAATATTATTAAAAATGGGGTGTGAAGAACACAATACAAGTTATATATTTGTGAATGTATCTCCTCTCCAGAGACGCAGATACGTATTTCACCTTTCTACAGGATCGTCGGTACGCCCCTGCTGGAGAGGAGATACATTCACAAATATATAACTTGTATTGTGTTCTTCACACCCCATGTTTCCGTTTTACATTTTTTCTTAAATAAAAGTTGGGAAATTGGAATTGGGGATCACCCATTAATAATTATCTGTAATATGGCGGAACATGATAATTTTCTAGAAATACGCCTAACTACATTAGATCAAGAATTCGCATACACAATACGTTAAAAAAAAAGTTAATGTCACTTTTTAGGGTCAATTACTATATTTTACAATTATTTATGATTCCACAATAATTTAATTAAGATTGCATGTAACGTGTGTTCATTTGAAAAGTCAATCTAGGTTACTTTGAAATTTTGGTAGAATAAGACGCATATACTGTCGTGAGCAAAAAAAACGGGACAATCTCAAAATCGTTATGTCAATTTCCTTTATTTTTTAGCGTTGTAATTTTAACATTTGATTAACTTTCAAACTCTAACGTCAAATTATATATCATAGTTGATAATTCAAAATTGAAAATGCCGCATCTTTCGAAAACTTATAAAGCTAGACTTGTTACTAGTTTGAAAAATGGGAAATCATTAAGAAGTGTATCGGTTCAATTTAATATTGGTAAAAGTTCAGCCGCAAGTTTATATAAAAAAAATGGAGGGAAGAGGATAATTTAAATCGGAAAATAATTTCCGCACCTAACAAAATTTCGAATTACGCAGGAAGACGAATCATTAGTTACTGCGATTAGGCACAACCGTTTCAAAACATTAAAGGAATCTATAAGAACAAGACAATTTCCTGTCTCATCTTGTAACACAATGGTTACAAGAGAATGAAATTTAAACTTGAGATATCCAGCCCTGCAGTCCTTATCTAAATCCCATTGAAAATGTATGGGGATTAATGAGGTAGAGCTTCTACCCAGGAAGAATTTTGGGAGATTGTTTATAATGCTTGGCATCAAATTTCTGCAAATTTTGTACAAAATATTGTCGCTTCAATGTCTACAAGATCAGTTAATAATAACGGTGGAATGACGAAATACTAATTATTTTAATGTAATAATTATTTTAATTTAATAAATAATCTTTCTCTATCGTTTTTAGTAATTTTTATTTACATTTATTTTAAAAATGTTTAATAAATGTCAATAAGGCACACATTTTTGACAATTCCTGACTTACTATTATGAGTAAAGATAGCCACTTAAGTAGTCACAATTTAAACCCACGCACAAACAGTGTCCCGTTCTTTTTTGCTCACGACAGTATATTAGTATGTGTTTGTTGTTCCGTAAACGTAAATCCAAATGACATTTGACAATGTCAATCACATTTGTTATTTATTTGTATGTATGAAACTGTCAAAATATACGACTTCGTAGGTTAAGTAGTAAATTTTAATTTACGACATACCTCAAAATGTTCTCAGTAAATCACATGCTACTAGATTGTCTTTTCAAATGAACACCCGTTATTACATTCCATGTATTACACTATACGAGATGGGAAGGTGATTGTGTGTGGTTTATCTATTTTAATTATATCTGTTAAGTATCTAAAACATGTACAAAGTACTTATAAAAAAGAGGCAATCAAATACCTCATTAATTAATGTAAACATTTTTGTATGTAATGGTCACCAAATTTAGTTAATGTATTTTATCTGGTATGTATCTAATTTCTATTTATACCCGTATTAATAAACATTTTTGACACCTGTTCTGACAAAATATTTTTATCCCTAGTTAGTATATCATTAAAATCAGATAATCTATACTATGTATGTACCCTACATTATATTTTAATGATTTTTTCAGATGAATATGCTCTTAAACTTTTTGTGTTAGTTTTTGGTAATTATGATAGAGATCGGCTGTACGAGTTATTGAGGTTTTTTAAATATTGTTTTATTCGTAAATTGTTTTATTTGTAAGCTTAATAATAGCTTTGGTTGTGTAGTTCAGATTAGCAGAAGAAGAATATAGTATTTCTACGTTAACAGATCAGTAACGTCATAACCAGTAATATCGTGTAACGTAGTACTATCGCGTTCATAGAAAACTAGGACAATAAATTGTCTCAGCGTTAGACAGTTTTTAAAAATTTTAGGATTGTAACATTTATGATCGTAGACACGTTATTTTTAAACATCAACGTAATAATTCATGAATCATGATTTAAGAAAATTTGTGTGTATACTTAAGTTAAACATGCTCTGAAATTCTATTTGTGGATAAAATGTGATACAACCAATAAACTTTATGGAAGTTATTACATGTTATAAAAATCATACAATTATTAATACTTCGTAATTTCTCCGTTAAATTATATAACTTTCAGTAATTGTCTGGGCATAGATGACACGAACTGTCTGGTAAATTCCGGTGAAATTTGGGCCCACGCTTCAGATATTTTCTATTCTAGTTCGCCCACATTGCGTGGTCTAAAGTTGTAGCTTACAAATTTTAACATTTTCCCCCACACATTCTCAACGGGATTCAGGTCCGGACTCTTCAAAAATACAATGCAATACATTCGCTGTTCTTGTATACCGTAACCGACAAATTTTAATTTCTGGTACGAAAGTAGAAGAGGAAAATAGCGCGACTGAGAACAGTAAAGAAAGACATATAGCAAGGTTGCCAATGAATGTATGCAAGTAGATGAAATAGGGTACGATTAGGTTCACTCAGATTATAGCTAGTCAGTAAGCTTATTGCTTCAGAGGGATCTAGAACGAATCTTAGAAATACGTATAAAATTCGCCACGAATATTGACAGAAAAATATTTATTTCATGGTGTATTACTTTTATGAGGATGTACAACAAAGCTTATATTTTCCGCGTATAAATAAAATGAAATGAAATATTAATTCTAAATTATGTAAAAAAAACAAATGTAACTCTTATGAAAAGAAAATAAATCAACTCTTATCCGATAATAATATCATAAGCATATCAGGTGTTAATATTAAGAATGCTCTCAATATTTTTTCACGCATTTCATTTATATTATGTAGTCCCTATAAAAAGAAACGACAACTGAATTATTTAAAATAATTTAATTTTTGTGGATATCGGGTATGTACAGGTACATTGAGGTGTCTACCGGCGTAATACCATTTTATGATTTGTGTCTTTTCTTGAGTTGTAAAAACATGCATGTTGAAATAGACTATGTATTAATACATGCACCTACAGAAGTAAGTGTTGTACACCCGGCAAGTGTTTGTTATGGAATAGGGCATGTTAAATGTGTATGTGTGTCCATCACTCTGCTTCTCTCTCCACTGTTTGAAAGCAGGCAACGTTGGATGTAACATTCATACGCTGTATACGCAAACAGAAATTAAAATTTGTCGACTAAGGTATATTTGCGAACAATGCGTGCTCGGTGAACTGGGCAATAATCGGCTCGAAAAATAAAATTTTCTTAAAAAATAGGGCGAACAGATGGCAGCAAACATTCCTCCAATATTCGGCGATATACAACAGGATTTAGTCTCTGGTTTATAATAATGCATACACCCGGACCTCTGGCACTAATGCAGCATCACACATTTACTTTGAAATGACCAGTTCTGTTGATCTTTCTGGTATAACGTGGGTCATATTGGGTTCGACTGGGCCTTTTAAAATGCCATTATAGGTGGATCGGAAGGTTTTCTCGTTAGAAAACGCGACGTAATCGCGATTGTAATCTTTGCTCTTTATTTTCGGCTGTTAGCCAAACTTCGTTCGGAGCGCAATTCCTATTTATGGCTCCACTCTCTCGAATTCCCTTTTTTATACGTAATACTGTGTTTTTAGTTACACCAACTTCATTATCAATTTTTCGTATGCTTATCGAATCATATAATCTGGCTTGGAACATTTCTTTTTGTCTATTGTTTAATTGCGGCATTGTAATTGAAAAATAGTTTTAGTTATTCAATAACGAACTAATAAAGTGACACATGCGTATTTGATATCTACGTTCATGGAGGCCAATTTAATGCATTCGAAATATTAGTTTTCCATGAACGCATATAATAGATATTTATATAACAGCAACATATATTTGTGATGGTAAATTGCAGACCGTTACTTTACATTCTTAGATTATAGTATATACTGCTTAGATTTTTTATGTTAATTGACTTTTTTTCCTGTTTAATATTAATCATCATTAATATCATACAATAAACAAATTTTCAGATGACTGTTAACGTTGCATTTTTTAGTAAAGGATTACATTACGTTTCAGTTCATACAACAGCTTATTAGTGAGTGGACACGTTTTCTTTATTCAAAATGCTTTACCGATTTTCTTCTCAAGAGTATGCGGACATGCATTTTGTGTACTACTGTAACGGCAGTGCACGTCATGAAGTTATTGAATACCGACATCGGTTTCCCGATAGGCGCATTCCTCATTACAGACAATTTCGGGAATGCGGACTGCGTGATTATCTTTTCGACCTAGGTAAGTAAATTTACCTAGAGTAAATTTGCCAGCAGACTTAGAGGAAGAATCAGTTGCTATTGTTTCAAGGGATCCAACTCTCAGTGTACGTCGAATCGCTAGACAACTAGGAGTGCCACGAACGACAGTTTGGCGAATTTTAAAACGTGAGGGCTTATATCCACATCACTATCGGAGGGGAGACGGTTTGCTTGAGGCAGACCACTATGCTCGTCTAGTTTATTACTTGGATATTAAGACAGTTACGGGTTCATTTTAATTTCTGATCTACGATCACGAGAAGTGGTGTTGCAAATCTGAGAAACCTGCACAGCTGGTCATCAGAAATTTCTTTCATTAACATGAATTTTCTATTAACGATTGGGCGGCCCTAATCGATGACTTGTTGATTGGTCCTGTCGTTCTTCCTGGGAGGTTAAATGCGGACAATTACCTTCAATTTCTTATTGACGAACTGCCAGGTCATTTACAGGATGACCCACTGAACGTTCGACGAGACATGTGGTTTCACATGGATGGGGCACCACCACATTTTGGAATTGCTGTCCGAAATTGGGTTAACGTCAATTATCCAAGATGGATTCGTCGAGGTGGTCCTGTTGCATGGCCACCCAGATCACCCGATCTTAATCCCCTTGACTCTTATTTATGGGGGTACATGAAAAATTTAGTCTACGCGCAAGTTTCGAACACAAGAGAAGAGTTGTTGGATCGTATTCACCTGGCTGCCGAGCAAATCCGACGAAAGTCGGATGAAATTCGTATAAGTACTCCTTTTGTTGGCTTACGGGCATAAGCCTGCATTCAAAAGGGAGGTTGATATTTCGAAAATATTATTAATTGAACTTTTTTTTTATTGACGTAGGATTACATTTATTTTCATGATCTGACAATCACATTCATAGATCTGTAACTTTGAAACAAATAAAAATGGATATACAAGTTTTGCGTTTTTGTTACTTGAAATGAAGTCTACTTTTTTACACACCTAAAATTTGAACATAACGATACGGGACATCTTGTATAATAACTGCAGAACTAGCAAATATATGAACTTGCATTGTGTTCTTCACATCCGATTTTTAATAATATTTTATATTATTAAAAATACTTTTGTATTATACAAAATTGGTGAGGTTTTACCTACTCATGTATGTTTCAAATTATTTTGTTATATACGCATTCGGTTCGTCCGGACACGATAATTTCTATAGATATGATTGTTACCGTCTACAGAAATAAGTTGCTAGTTCTGCAGTTATTATATAGACAGTGCTGAATATTCCTTTACGCTCTGTCTTAATAATGTCTGTGAGATTGTAAGGTTGTTATTTTTTGTTGAATGTGTCTCTTCTCCAGCAGAGGCGTACCGATGATCCTGTAGAAAGGTGAAATACGTATCTACGTCTCTCGAGAGGATACATTGACAAATATATGAACTTGTATTGTGTTCTTCACACCCGATTTCTAATAATATTTTATATTATTAAAAATACTTTTGTATTATACAAAATTGGTGAGGTTTTACCTACTCATGTATGTTTCAAATTATTTTGTTATATACGCATTCGGTTCGTCCGGACACGATAATACAGTTTCTATAGATATGATTGTTACCGTCTACAGAAATAAGTTGCTAGTTCTGCAGTTATTATATAGACAGTGCTGAATATTCCTTTACGCTCTGTCTTAATAATGTCTGTGAGATTGTAAGGTTGTTATTTTTTGTTGAATGTGTCTCTTCTCCAGCAGAGGCGTACCGATGATCCTGTAGAAAGGTGAAATACGTATCTACGTCTCTCGAGAGGATACATTGACAAATATATGAACTTGTATTGTGTTCTTCACACCCGATTTCTAATAATATTTTATATTATTAAAAATACTTTTGTATTATACAAAATTGGTGAGGTTTTACCAACGCAACATAGACAAATATAATTTTTATAGCTACCCATGATAGTAATCATAAGGTATGTCTAACAACATTATTATTATTAATGAGTACTCTCCTATCTTACCAACATTTGCAAAATGTATGACTACCCGGTGATTTGGTTGTTCTCTATATAGTTATCTTCCAGAATTAAAAAAAATTTCTACTAATTCCAAAAAGAACTTTATCATGCGTTAAATAATGCATTTTGAAATATATAATGTAAATCAATTTTTTTTCTTCCCAAGACTTATATAGGTTATGTGACTCCGGTACTCACTTAAGCTTTCGTTAAACCCAGAACTTTGGTGACTTGACTAAACCACAGAACCTTTGACCCTAAATTTTGAAGTTACTATGTAGAACGCACAACTGTCACTAAACTTGCGCTAATTGCCGCTAGAGGTTAAGGCGTTACTAAACTTGAATTGAAAAGCTTCGTTTGCAGTAATTTGCTTATTTGTGAAAGATAACTATATATTAAGCTGTAATTGTATCATTGGATATGATTACAATTAATTAATTTTGTAATACGAGAATTTGGAAGCTTATGTAGGAATCGAATTAGAATATTATAAATTCACTTTAGTACTATTAATATACAAGGTGTGTATAAATTGTCGCAAAAGCTACACGTAGCGAAATTCTTCGTTCGGTTCTGAATAAAAAATCTTAATGTTAATATGTCGTATCATGCTTCGTAAATTCGTAAATGTCAAAATTTGACAGTAATGATTTTGATTGAACTCACTTTGAAATACAAACTTATTGTTCTACAACGTTGCCAAATGTGTTTTTCGTGAAAGTACGTTAATGAATAAATGTTTAAAACAAGCTTTTAAATCAAAAAGAAAACGTTTACGAAATAATACTAGGAAAAATTTTTTCTTTAAACTAAATTGCATCTATCTCTATTAACAGATATCGAAGAGCAAAGGTTAGTTACGCACTAAAAGTCTGAACTTCAAGAACCCCGTGAAAACAAACGAAGCATGATACGACATTTTAACATTGAGATTTTTTATTCAGAACCAAACGAAGAACGTCGCTGCGTGTAGCTTTTGCGACAATTTATACACAAGTTATATAAATAACTAATATATAAATATATATAAGTAATTAGTAATGGATATACTATTTTCGTTCTGTAGGAGGTTGCAGGTATTTCTTGGAAACATTAACGACGATTCTGAAATAACAAAAATGTTTAATTTTAAATAGATTTCACAATTAAATTCATCATTTAAAATAATATATCATTATTGCACAGGTCCTCACTGCAATGTGAACAAGCTGTAATATCGTTATGTTCTTCGAGAAACTCGCATATATCAATATTTTCATACACAGTGCGGCATCCTCTTTCAACCCAAGTCATACCGAATGCTGAAATAGAATTTAGTAATTATTTATTAGTAATAATTTAAAGTATTATCAAATGTAAATACGTAGTACACACCATTTATAATGAAACTAACACATCTTTCCACAATTGGAACGTCATTTTCCTTTAAGTATTGCACGTTTGTATTATTCTGTGCTGATGGAAGACAATCTTGATCGATCATAGAAGTGGAAACTCCATTAAAGCAGTCGCTGGTTAAGGAAGCTACGCAAACGTAGCATCTTAAAGCTGTGACTAAAATTATTAAATTAAATTACAATTTTTAAAGGTTAAAATATATTTAATACAAATCATAAAAAACGGCACTTTATAAGTCTCACTGTTTTATTTTATTGTTCTGACAGGATTTGCAGAACATTGCATAAATAATATCCACTTTCCTGTAGTAGAAGGCTATAAACTAAAAAGTTTGTAAAGTATTTCTTTGCAGTCCAAGGCCAAATCTAAGGCATAAGAGTACCTTAAAATAACTAACATGTTTAGTATTACAGCGCGTATTTATGTTTGTTAGAAAGACATAAAGTACAATATGCGGTTCGCACTTTGAGCAGTACGAACTGCCAGGAAATACTTTATCAATTGTACGAGGTGCATTCAAGTTCTAAGGCCTCCGATTTTTGTTCTTGTTCTTGTTCTTCAAAACATTTTCGTAGGATGCACCTGTCACCGTAGTGCCCTTTGGAACACAATGGGAAAGGATTACGCCCTCACTGTTCCAGAACATGGACACCATCATTTTTTCAGCACTGGGGGTTACCCGAAATTTTTTTGGTGGCGGTGAATCTGTGTGCTTCCATTGAGCTGACTGGCGCTTTGTTTCTGGATTGAACAATGGCATCCACGTCTCATCCATTGTCACAATCGACGAAAAGAAAGTCCCATTCATGCCTTGGTTGCGCGTCAACATTGCTTGGCAACATGCCACACGAGCCGCCTTGTGGTCGTCCGTCAGCATTCGTAGCATCCACCTGGAGGACACTTTTCGCATTTTCAGGTCGTCATGCAGGATTGTGTGGACAGAACCCACGGAAATGCTAACACTGGAGGCGATCTGTTCAACTGTCATTCGGCGATCCCCCAAAACAAGTCTCTCCACTTTCTCGATCATGTCGTCAGACCGGCTTGTGCGAGACCGAGGTTGTTTCGGTTTGTTGTCACACGATGTTCTGCCTTCATTAAACTGTCGCACTCACGAACGCACTTACGACACATCCATAACTCCATCACCACATGTCTCCTTCAACTGTCGATGAATTTCAATTGGTGTCACACCACGCAAATTCAGAAAACGAATGATTGCATGCTGTTCAAGTAAGGAAAACGTAGCCATTTTAAGTATCTAAAACAGTTCTCATTCTCGACGCTGCCGCTACAATTCCATCTGCCGTACAGTGCTGCCATCTCTGTGACGTATTGACAACGAACGCACGCTCACTTTGAAACAATGAACATGCTTCTATCTCTTTCCAGTCTGGAGAAAAAAAATCGGAGGCCTTAGACCTTGAATGCACCTCGTACACTTACACATTATGCTCCTAACTTTAGTTCAATAAAGTCTTATTTGAGAATGGTATAAATTACCGAAACAATATAATAAAACAATATAATAAAACAAAGGAACTTATCAAGTGTTCTTTCATAATTTGTCTTAAGTATATCTAAATACAATGTTTCAGAAAGAACCGACTACAATATCAATTAAAAAGATTAATTCAAAATGTTTAACAAATGTTGCCCAATTTATAAGATAATTTTTGATAATGAAAAATAAATTTATAGTTTTAGTAGTGTACTATAAAAGTACTAAGAGTTTTTTGTAAATATGTAATTTATTTTTTGATATTTTCTAATATATAATGACAAATATTTCAAAATTCTAGGTTATAATTTAACATATACCTACCATTATTGAAAGTAACCACCAAAATTAGAATACAGAGAAATGAGCGCATTTTTACATTACTTTTTCGACTAAGTCGTACGATCATTCACAAACGAGTAAAATAATTTTTAGATAATATCTTGATAAGATATCACTTTATTTGAATTTAAGAATTTAATACTTTGTTATACATTTCTTTAAACCATTTTTACGAATGCAGCTTTATTTATGACATTTCCAAGACATTTTCAGTATTTTGATGTCGAAATTAATAACAATAATTATGAAAAGTCTTTCTTTGGACACTGTGACTTAGTGTTGAACATAAGCACAACTTTACTGTGTCCTATGTTGTGCTTCCCTACGTTCGACGGCGCCCACGTCTTCTATACATGCACGACAACGCCTGACCGCACACTGCACGTATTGTCCAGACCTTTGTGGAAGAGAACCATATACGGATGCTTCCATGGCCGGCATGTTCTCCGGATTTCAATCCGATCGAACATATCTGAGATATGATTGGTCGAAGATTTCAACGTTTTCCGGCTCGCCCGGGTAACGTTGAGGAGCTATTGAGGCGAGTTGAAGCAGCATGGTTGGACATCCCTCCCGCTACCATACAATGACTTATTGACTCCATGCCTCGTCGTGTAGCGATGGTACGCGCCGCTCGCGGGGGATACTCCCGCTAGTAATGCATCCCTTCCCAGCAGAACTGCGCCGCTCTCTAGGTGAGGGTAAGTTATGCTACGTTAGTAACGAGTGATCATCAAAATTTTCGCTCAAGTAAGCCATGTACACAAAAAGTATGTCCTAACTTAAGTTATTAGAGGAGATCTGTCATTATAATTTCAAACGTCATGATTGTTAAAAAATAATTTGAAATGCTGACTTTTATATTAAATATATTTTTGTACTCGCTTATCAAAACCTGTCATTTCACGATTCGATTTGGGTGCGTAAAAAGTCACTTTACGCACGAGTGCGTAAAAGTAAATTGGTACTTCCTGGAACTTGATTAATTTAGTGACATTTTAAAATCATAAATCCCTAACCTTAATAATATGCTACCCAGTTCGTTGTTTTTCTATGAAAATAAAAGGAAATGAAATAGAAATTGTTATATTTGGAAGGTATGTAATTCAATGTCAGAACAGCAACAAATATTATTTTTTAAATTTATAGAAAACTAAAAAAAAAATTGTCACAAGTGGGATTCGAACCCACGCCCTCAGAGATGACCAGAACGCTCGAGAAGCCGTATAACGGGCAAGCTAAACCTTGAGTCTGGCGCCTTAGACCGCTCGGCCATACTGACACATACTAGTAATATTGTTAAAATACATATAAATATAAAAATTTTGAAATTATATTTATATTTTAGATAAATATTATTATTGTTTATAGTTCTCGTACAAAAAATATTGTACAAACTTCGTGCGTGAAATATTTCGCGAATTCGTGTCCATAAAGCGCTCGCCTGCGGCTCGCGCTTTAAACTGGTCACTCATTCGCGAAATATGATTTCACGCACTTAATTCGTAAATAACTATTATAATTTTTATACAAAGTAATAGAATATTATAAAAAATGTGTAAAATGTTGACCATTCTCCACCAAGCATAATCGCACTCTATTTCGTAGAGCATTGAAAACATTGATCAGTATTTGCGGTGAGTTATTGATGTGTTCACATTTTTCTATGATTTTATGTCTTAACTCTTGTAGATTATTAATTGGTGTTTCATAAATAATATTCTTTATATATGGCCACACAAAAAAATCCATGACTGTTAAATCACACGATCGTGGTGGATATGGAATCGCTGTATTTCTACTTATTATCCTATCGCCATAAAATTGTTGCAAAAACTGAATATTTTCAAGTGTAACGTGAGATGTAGCCCCATCCTGTTGAAAATATCCGACCTGGAGTTCATCATTAGTCAATTGATTAGTAAAAACACTGAGAATTTCGTTACGATATTTCTCCGATGTTATCGTGCCCTCAAAGAATATTGGTCCTATTAATCGGTGACGACTCATACCTACCCATACGCCTATTTTTTCTGGATGTAGAGGAACTTCTCTGTAGAAATGAGGATTTTCACTAGACCACATACGCATATTTTGCGAATTAACATAACCTTTCAAATAAAACCAAGCTTCATCGGTGAAAAAAGTATGATTTTAAATATTGTCTGTCATTGTTTGAATAAACCATTGGCAAAATTGTATTCTTTTTTCATAATCCGTAGGTAATAGATTTTGTACAGAAGTTAATTTATATGGATATATGTGCAAGTCCTTTTTTAAAATTTTTTGACATGTTCCATACGAAAGCCCTACTTGTTGCGAAACTCTGCGAATAGATGTTTGAGGAGATTCGTTAATAATTTGTCTGACATTTTCAATTACGCCGCGACTTTTCTTGAGAGGAGGACCGCTTCCTTTTTTCCTTAAAATACTGCCTGTTTGACGAAAAAGATTTACACAATGCATTAGTGTATCACGGAAAGTTTTATAGCTAGGAACAGTATTTGGATATCTCTCTTCAAACTCCGCAAGGCAATTTTCTATTGAATGCTGCCAAATACCATAAATTTTTTGAGATGTCAGGAAGTAACATTCTACCATAAACGCTTTATGTATATCATTAAAGGCCATTACTTTTTCTTTTGATGAAACTTTAAAATATATATTTGACACTGGCAGATGTTTGAAATAACATCTTAATGGCTAAAGCTACGACATAATTTTTATATACACGGCCAGCTACGAGTGAAAATTTTAATGATCGCTTGTTACTACTTCCATACCAAATTTCATTGCGTTAGAACCACTTCTTTAGATTATATAGGGTATGCTCGTCACTTTTTTCGAACAGTGTATAAACCTCCCTTTTCTCTTATCTAGTATGCTGGTGGGTGGTGGGGTATCGTTCACGTCTCCGCCTTTAGCTCACCATATTTGCAGACGGTGTAGCGCTAGAAAGGGATTCGAAGCAGCAATCGCGGATTAGTGTAAATGTGAAATAAATATAAAAACATTGTTATATAAATGTGAATAATAATAAATGTTATTATTGCTATAGTTATTAAGTGTTATTAGTGTATTTTATTATTAATATAGTATGTTTTTAATTACCGCTAATTTTATTTAAACGAACCCAAAACAAGCTCTAACACAATACTATGAAATATAAGATAAACGTTTGCTGCTTAAGAGCACTTTATTTCAAAACATTTTCTAAATCAATGGTTTTTACAGAGTATACAAATTGTCTTCATAAAATTATTTCATAAAATATACACTAAGAGATTTATAACTAATATTGTATGTATTATTAACACGATGAAATATAACATAAACGTTTGCTGCTTCTTGCTTAAGAGCACTTTGTTTCAAAACATTTTCTAAATCAATCGTATCTACAGAGCATACCCATTGAAATCAATGTCTAAATGTTAACTTCTATTTACTATAAACTATAATAAACATTAACATCTACAATCAATTACATTACATGATTGTAATTAATTTAAGAACCCGAGCTGAAAAGGTGGAAGGAAGTTCAGTGGTGTAAATAATGTACAATAGCACAAAGTAATTAAATTTGACGGAAGGAGGCTATCTATACAAATACTGACTTTATCTAACAAAGTTTTAAGAACTTTAGATACTATAGAAAAAACAAAAACTGCTTTCTTGTCATTATTTAAAGAAAGCTGCAAATGTGATTCGAATAATTATTAGGAGATATCATTAATGTGTACTGTACCTATGCTATTTCTTGGCCGAAGATAAGTATTGTTTAATTTATAGGAAAAGCAATTGCAAATGTGTTTACAATTTTCACAATAAAAGAAATGTTCATTCACTACTGCAAATTGACTTTCCTATACCTGTTAACGAACAAATCTTTTGCTAGAGTAAAAAGTTGATAATGTGATCACTAAATTATAAGAAAAACGCTCTTCTACTTTAAATTATATAGTTTAACAAGAGAACAATCATTTAAATATATTATATTTGCGATGCAGATGCAAATAACTCAAATAAGGGTATTGAAATAGCTTCAATACGTCTTGTATGTAAGGAGAATGACTGCACCCCCGTTTTACACTGTTGACCTCACAATAATATTCGTATGAATAGAATTGTTCAGTGTGCAATTTACGATTCACAAGAAGAGTTGATTGTTACATATTTTGTCTATTCATGTGTATTCGGGAAAGCTGGAATCGTAAATGCATCGCTTGTGTTGAAAATAATAGTGGATATTTCCAATAATCGTTGTAAAAACAGTTAGCCCTAGTTAATACATGTTTATTATTAACTCATTTTTATTAGGTTAGATTATGTCTTCCGATATTAAATAAACAGTAATAACTTATTACTCGACTTATTAGTAATAAGTTATTACTAATAAGTCGAAATGAATATCTATTCCGATATACAAACAGTACACACGCGAGTGAGACCACCTTTTCTTTACTTCGCGTTTAAAATTCTCGGTACCGGTTCGTTGTAGACGAAAAATTTGTTTACGAAATTTCGTTTATTTAATTTCCTTAAATGTTTGTTTTAAAATATTGAGTGAGCTACAAAAAAAGTTTTCAAAGTATGCCACAGATTAAAGCAGTTATGTCTTAGATTGATTAAGTGATCTAACCTACATGTTGTATTATTACTAGAGCTGAGGATGTTTGCGGTATAATCATGGTTATACCGCAAACATCCTCAGCTCTAATTATTACTATTATTAGTAATGGATTAAATCGTAACTTGTCAATTTGACATATGATTATTTACAAATGACACTTCGTCAATTATCTAAGCCTAGACGTGACTTATATGTCTATCTCGGTCTTTCATGGCCCAACTAGGATACAAATTTTGTGGCTCGCTTGATAGCAACTATACTCTTTATTCCCTGTATATACTTCACAACTGATAAATATAATAATACTAAAATGTTATAGCAAATAAGTTAACCCTGGATAGGATACATGTAGTATATGCGCATTAATGGATACATGGGGTATTGAAAAATCCAATCCAGAAAGAAGACTATTATTTTTAAATAAATGTATATTGAAATACTTTGAACATAATTATAAACTAAATCTGGCTAATTGTGGCATAAATTGCAGACATCTAGACGATTGTCAGGGCATACAGCTTTGTGACACTTAGCTCATGATGTTTTTGATATTCTGTCGCTTGACCTAGGGCACAGATAACATCTTGCGCTTTTGGCCAATTTAGGCGGTGTTTCTAAATTATGAGGTTGCTCAATAGACAATATATCATGTATGTCTTAGCGGAGTTCCCGTTTTTGTTTGTTTGAAGCCTTCTTTCCATGTGTTGTTGTGCTAACTGGAATCCAAGTTCATAAAGAAATTTTCTGGGAATAACCTTATCTTGTCTTTTAGCAAGCCTGAAAAGTATCATGGAATTAATACCAGCTTGATCCAACATTCCGAAAAAATATCGCAAAGGCCATCTACGGTATAAGAATGTGCCATTTGATCAAAATTATCTACTCCACACTTGGTGGAGGTGTAAAAGTCAATTATTTCTGGCTTCTTTGTCTCCATATTTACGGTTTTTGTATAATGCATAGTTGAAATAAGGATAACAGATTTTGACTTTTTAGGTGTAAATGATACTAAAGTTTTTTTGTCATGAAAAGCAAACTGTGAAGATAAAACATCCTTACTTCTGTTTGGTAAAAACGTAATTTCTCTTTTGTTATGCCGAACAGTGCACACAATGGTTAATTTGTGGTTTTTGACTTTCCCTATTTTCTTTTCCAATGTAAGGAATCGCATTAACCATGTAAAAAGTTGTGCTATCATTCATTGAAACAATCTTTATTCCATATTTCAGTCGCCTAGATGCAAAACCCGACTAGTTCATATTAATCGATTTCGATATAAATCAAGAAAACTGATAAATTCTTTATTTGAGCGTATTCAAGAGGGAAGAAAATTCACATAACTTATTATGAATATTGAAATCTAAAAAACGTATTTATAAACATCAAGAGCCAGCGAGTATCAAAAAAAAAATTTCAAAATGGACATGTCGGTTTTTACATCAAAACTAGGTCATTGAAGCAACTCAACTTTATTTCTCAAAAACATACATAAATAATAGAAACATACAATAGCAAATCTAATTTAAATACCAAACTTCGTTTCTTCTTCATCGCAATTAACTTCTTCTTCTTCGGTTTCTTCCCATTCCAGTACGGTTTGAAAAATATCTTTGAAAAATAGTAAGGTATCGTCTTTCTCCCATTATTCTCCATAGTGTTTTTTCAAAAATCTTGTTATGCTATGTTTTTTATCTTTGTTGGTGGGTATTACTTTTGGAGTTATCTGAGCAATATTTTTCCCTCTCTTGCATAGACTTTTTGGAATGCAGAAGTCATTTCTGTAAAATGCTTCGCTTTGATAATTATGATAATTATTCGTTTAGAAGGTTGAAATTTGAAGTGCCAATAGCTTGGTTGCTTAAAAGTTTTTTGAGCTTCAATTCTCCAGTCCTTAATCGGAACATCATATCTAGTTTTGTAAACAGTAGTAAATTTTCTTATTATTTCTATGTATTCATCAGGATGGACAACTACTGTGTGTTTTTTATAGATATTTTCGATTTGATCAAAAACACGACCAGGGTGAATATAGGAATGTCCCACAACGGGAAATATTACCTCAATTCTTGCAATGTGATATGGAGCTTCATACTGCAGCCAATAGTATAGCATGGCAATTATTGTTGAGTTTTCATTTTGTGCTCCACATCCATCACAAACAAGGCGAACTATCTTCACATGTTTCTCAAACTTAAAGTGTGACAGCGAATGATGCAAACAAAACGACACTTTGTTTGAACTTCTCGGAGAGTCCACCTCGGTCCAAACATAAGAATTGATATTGTTCAGATTCAGATTACTCTTGGAGGTTCCGACTACTATGGCTAGATGGTAAAAGTTTACAGACTGATCCGGGAGCTTTGGAAGTGCCAAATTCTTTTGGCAGTCAAAGGAAAACGTTATCATTTTTTCTTTTTATTCCTAAGAAGTTTATAGAAACTGATAACTGTTAGTTTATGCAATCGTTATTGGGCTAATAAATTAGTTCTCTCTGATTCGTCCTTTTCCTCTTTTATATTAAGTTTAAATTGCAAAGCACAAATCAGTTTTTGGCATGCCGAAACCTATGTTAAAGTTTTTCTTAAAATAATCTAGAAAAAAGCATTCTTTTACTTTTAGTTCATTGTTTCCTTCCATTTTCTGGTTATAAATTTTCCACAATTGACAAATATTTAATTCTGCAGGCGAATAAATTCTGTTAAATGTTTTAGATCGACAATAATGCGATTCAGTGCATTTTAAAGATTCAACATTATTTTGTTCAACCCTATCTCCACCTCTATTTTCTGTAGCTAGCATAGACTTTTCCTTATATCTCTTTGAAACTTTTAAAATTCTATCTTTCTTAATTCCTAAAATACCCGTAAATGCCTGTCTAATCAAACCATCTTGTCGTTCTACTTTGTAGCGTAGTACACAAGACTTAGGTTTATTCCCATTCTCTGTTCGTTTTCTGTGCCTCTTAGAGTTACTTGAATCGCAGTGTCGTAAAATAATCCTATCTTGTTCCTTCTTTTCTTTATTCCTAAAAAAAGCCGCACGGAACACTTGAATATCTCGCATCGAAAGGTGAGACGTGCATTAAAATGGTTGGTACGGTTTTCTAGAATGACCACAACTAGGGTAGAGAGGCAAACTTTTGGAAGCATATCTAAAAATAAGCAAAGTAATAATTCATCAGAATTCATTGTAAATATAGTAGGTTATAAAAAACATTATTGATTTGAAAGAATGCGTTGAGATTTTGTATGACTTACCTTGCCCGTTTTGCTTTTTCTCGCTGCGTTTCTGATTTACATCTCTTCCGAGCCTTATTATTTTGCACTTACGATGGACGAGGACTTGTCGGTTTTTGCATCTAAGTTCAAATTTCAATCACAAATTACATTGGATTTGTTGGGTTTTGCATATATATATTTATTGTAGATATGTCGGCATTTGCACTCGAAAGTTGACTATACAATAATCTCATTTTTGGGAAAGTTGTGACTCGTCGGCTTTTGCATCTAGGCGACTGATTTGTCTGGTTTAGATTGTATACAGGGTGATTCAAATTAAGTGCGCACTATTGCTATCTCTGTTATTATTGATTTTAGAAAGTAGGTTAAATTAGCAAAGTATTAGTGTTTTTAACATTGATTAGCATGCAAGTTCATGAAAAAAAAATTGAATAACACATTTTCGAGAAATTATGAAATGGAACAGCCTGTATATTTTTTAAAATTCTGAATGCTAATGTTCTTTGTAATATAAAACTTTCAATACACTATTGGCCTAAAACGAATAATAAAGTATCTCTTTCATTCTGTAATTCAGTAGTAGGCTTCTTTTACTTTAAACAGAAGAAATAGTATGCCCTTTGTAAATGTCAATAACGTACTGAATATAAATCTTTCGCACGTTTAGTTATTAAAAATAATTTTTTTTTATTTTGTGTTGTGTTCATTAGTTCTCTATTTATTTTTCTAAACATTTTGGTTTTACTTTCGTTGCTTAGTGTTTGAAATTATTTCACTATGGTATTTCCTCATTTGGAGAAATGCGATATGTTGGAAGCATACATTTTATGTCGTAAAAATTCAATAAGGACTCTGAACACTATCCTTTACGACAGCAGCCAGATCGACGTTACCTTCGAAACTTTACTATCAGTTTAGACTGCATGATTGCTTATTTAGAAAGAAAAGAACAAAGAAAAATATCGTCGTCAACGAAGAAGTAGAAATTACAGTGTTAGCATATTTTGAAGCCCATCGCATTTTCCATTAGGGATGCTACTAAGGAATTGGCATTAAGTTATTCATCAGTTCAAAGAATTTTGAAAAAGCATAAGTATATATATCCTCTTTAAGTTCAGAATCTCTCAAACATTACAGCCAGGAGATTCCGCCAGGAGATTAGCTTTCTGTCATTGATTTGTTAGTTTTTGTGATGAAAATTTGAATGGAGCACAGTGTATTTTATGGAGTGACGAAACAAATTTTTCAAATAGAGGCATGTTTAATAAGAAAAATAGTCACTACTGGTCTCAAGAAAATTTATTAATAGTTCGTCCACATGCTGCACAAGTTCGATTTAGTTTTAACGTTTGGTGCGGATTAATTGGTTCGGTAGTCGTTGGTCCACTGTTCAACAATGGTACGTTGACAGGAAACAGATATCTGGAATTTATTCGTAACGTTCTAGAGGATTTCCTTGATAACGCCAATTACCTGATGCGCCAAAATTTATACTTTCAGCAGGACAGTGCTCCTGAACACAACTATCACCTAGTGCAAACCTACCTCAACACCATCTTTGCCGAAAAGTGGATTGGTACAAATGGTCCAATTCAATTGTCAGCACGCTCCCCTGACCTCTCACCTTTAGACTTTTTTCTTTGGGTATACTTAAAAAACGAGATGTACAAAACGCGATACGACAACGTGCGCGAATTGCAAGACAAGGTCAGAGAAGTTTTTCGCCAATTAGATAGAAGGACAATCTTAAGAGCCACCCAAAGTGTACTGAAACGGGCACGAAAATGTATTGAGCAGGAAGGTGACACCTTTGAGCAGTATTTATAAATTATACATGTACTTTCTTCTTTTTAATTTAATTTTGTAAGCTGTAATATGTTAAAATAAACATTAAACACAAAATATGTATCTGTTTTGTCAAAAGTTAGCGGAGCAATGACAACATTTAGAAGGAAATAGAAACTGCTATAACTACTTTATTATTCGTTTTAGGACAATAGTGTATTAAAACTTTTATATTACAAAGAACATTAGCATTCAGAATTTAAAAAAATATACAGGCTGTTCCATTTAAAAAAATTATAAATTTCAAAATTTCTCGAAAATGCGTTATTCAATTTTTTTTTCATGAACTGCATGCTAATCAATGTTAAAAATACTAATACTTTTCTAATTTAACCTACTTTCTAGAATCAATAATAACAGAGATAGCAATAGTGCGCACTTAATTTGAATCAGCCTGTATACACACGAAATGGGCAATGTCCTCCAAATCCGAGAAATTACTCATCAATAGTGCAATATTCATGCGGCGTGTCTGTCAGTACAATTTGTAATGAACAACTCCTATAATTTCTGTAGAGGTGAAAACTTGTCCTCACGATTTCTTTGCATTTTGTCATCAAATCCGACGCAGTTTATCAAACATTTGAAACGAGATTCACCCATAATGCAACGATAAATTTTAGTACATTCTTTAGAAAACATTTCGCAAATCGAAAGATGCGCATCTTTGCGAACAAACAATTCATATTTGTTAGTATAATCAACATACCTAGCATTTTTATAATTCTTCTTTTGCCGGTCTATCTCTGAGTTGGTATGTTTTACAATAATATCTATTATAACGTCATCAAAAAGAGTTTTCTATGCCCCTTATTTAGTAATATTCTTTGCATTTCCTTTTATTCCGGGAAGCATCAGTACAACATTTCGCAAACCTGTTTTACTTCCTCTAGGTGGTTCTTTTGTACTCCACTTGAAGTCATTCTTGCCGGTAATTATAGCATAATTTTTTAATTTATCATCATCGTCATTTTCATCAGAAATCGCATCTGCAGACACTAGATTCCCATTATTAGACAAAGCTTCTACATTATCATCACATTCGCTGACATTATCTTCCTCATCAGTTTCGCACTCATCCAACCAACGTAGCGCTGTCTCTTCGAAATCAGGATGTGTGCTTTTTACAGATTTTATCCGCGACATTTTCTAAACAATAAAGCGATTTCGCCAAAATATAACAATCATAAATGGATACAGGGGTACTTGAAAACCCCAACTTACCTGTTATTCACCTGCACCATCCGAAAAATGTCTAAGGCTTGTTGTAAGATGTAGAACATAACCTCACATAAGAATACCTAGATGCCCAGTTCAGCCAACCGCAAAGTAACAAAAATAATGAAAATCTTAATTTACTTTGGGGTATTTGAATACCCCTGTATCATATCCAGGGTTAAGAAAAAAATTAGAAATATAAAATTTTATGAAGAGACATCTATATCATGATAGTGTCTGTGTTTCCGGATTGGAACTGCGTCTTTGGCACTGCTTTCTTCCTGGCCGTAGTTTCATCTATTGTTAAAAGTGACAAGCTAGAGATACCTATTCCTTTTAAATATGGTTTACGGTTTAAAGTACGAATAAAACTACTAAATAATATTATAAAACAGAAACAAGAAAAATCCCTAAACACATAAATAAACTCTAAATACGTATTTCGACAACTAAGTTGTCATCTTCTGTAGAACAATCTGAAAAAGAAAGATAGTGTTAAGTGTAGCGTGTTTAGCTAAGGTACAAAGATCCGAAAAATTTAGCGTTGCCCGACATATTAGGGACACAAGTCACTCCACGCCTCCAAATAATCTTTGATTAATTAAAATTGTAAATAATTACACAAAATTAGATAGCTACGAAGGTATTTATATACATAGAAATAAGAAATGAGTAATTTATTGAATTCTGCTTTATTATGATTGTAGTACTTAGTTTTATCACGCTTCACGCTTCTTTAATTTTTACTGTAGATTTGGGTAGTAGTCGGTTTGTTTTAATGTTAGCTTAATATAAGATTGCTTAAAAATTAAATGTTTAGTGTACAATACATATCTAATGTGTTGGTCAAAAACACATTGTAAAGAAGACGGAAGCACAATAATAACAAAATTAATCGACAACAGTTTATACATGAACTTTGTGTATGTACACTGCCGTTTACCTTGTTAAGTAATGATTAATTTATTTCATTTTGGAATAAATACGCGAATCAAACATTACCGAGCATGACAACGTTACGAAGGAATTTGCCATCGGTGCGTAAACAGGTTGATAATAAAATCAAAGCCGAACTGAAAAATAAAAAACTGTGGTTATGCACAACTGACAGCAAAAAACAATCTGTAGTTAATGTAATGGCGCGTAATATGGAACCACATCAACCAACGTCTTCAATTTTATTAGCATCCAGGCGACTAGAACAATCTAATGCCGAAAAAATTTCAGAGGTGCTATTATACTTTGGAAAAATTTAAACTTTCGAAAGACCAAGTATTAATGTTTATGACCGATGGTGCCGCAACCATGTGTCTGTAGGCCGGTCTCTTAGAAAATATTGTCCTAACTTGTTACGTATTACTTGTAAACTCCATGCTCTAAACCGTGTGGCAGAACAGGTTCGTAGATGTTATCCAGAGGTAGATGCTTTAATATCGAGTACAAAGGCAGTATTCCTGAAATCTCCAAACCGTATTCGGAAATTTCACGAATTGTGTCTCCATACCCCTGAGCCACTACAGCCGATTCTGACACGTTGGGGTACATGGTTACGGGCGGGGTTTTACTATCATGAACATTTTGAAAAAATTAAGGACGTTGTTTTATCATTCGATCCGAAAGAAAGTGCAGCTATCAATACAAGCCAAAAAAAGCAACTGGTTTTAATTTAATTACAGACAAAACAGGTAAAATAACTATCTTCTTTGCGTGGAAACATTTAAAAATCCTATAAAGTGTTCCTTAATTTCGCCTTTTTTGTTACATAACGTAAGACTTGATAACTGACTAATATTTGTCACATCTGTAGTTTCGTCTAGAATTATAGCAACAAAAGAGGCTTCTTCTACTTCAAATTTTATGTTTTTCAATATTACTTTTTGTATGCATAGAATAAGATCGTTTTGTAATAAATTAGAAGTTACTTTAAATCTTGTAGAATTATCCAAATGAGATTGTAAAATTCAAAAATGTATGATAAGCACGTCTGTCCCGAAACGTACAGATATCGATATTTCACTGTCGTTGCAGATCATCAATGTACGATATTCGGACACAGACACGATTTTAATTTGAATAGTTTCGTGTATATATACGAATTATATTGAACTTATTGCATGTGAGAACTGATAATTATTCAAATCTCATCTCAATGCAATGGTCGCTTAATTTGTTGCGTTGATTTTATAATTTGGGAAGATTATTCCTGTCGAAGAATGTAAACGCGACACGTCGCGTCGTCAACCGTGCGGAGAATGAAAAATGTAAGCGACCATTGCATGTGAGATAAGATTTAAATAATTATCAATTCTCACATGCAATAAGTCCAATTGAAAAATTCGTCATACTTTGCCAATAAATTTACTAAATCTACGAGTAGATTTAGTAAATTTATTGGCTATAAATGTTTAAGACTTGTCACTCAAATTTTTAATACGATTTTAAGAATGACAAACTTTGAGTTACAAAAAAAAAAATAGGCTCTAGCCTCAGTATTCGAGACAAAAAATATAGACAGTGATAGTGGATGTCTAAAGACAAAGCTAATAATGATTCATTAAAAAATGTAATGTATTTTATAATTTATTTTATAAATATTTAATTAGAAAAATAAATACTAGTTGCACATATCGTACTCGCAATGTAAGCAGTCGACAATGTCGAAGAAGCTCTCCATGTAGTCACAGATATCCAGGCCTTCATAAATATATCCGCATCCTCTTTCAACGTATGACATACCATATGCTGGAACAGGTTACTTTGAATGTTTATAGTTATTTTATATTTAGATTTTATATTTTAACACAGAAATACTTACTGTACGCAATGAAACTGATACAAGTTGTTACGATTTCCCTGTCTTCTTTATCTTGCGAAAGATCGTAATCTGATACGTGCACTTTTGCAGTAGAGATATTTCTTTGTGAGGCATTACAATCTTGTGTAACCATTGACGATTTTATTCCTTCATAACAATCACTTGTTAATGATCCAGCGCAGTAAAAACATTTTAACGATGTGGCTATAAGAATAGAAATAGCTATTATGTTGCAGTACAGTTATAAAAAGCATATATTGTAGGACGGGAATAATTAATTTGTTATATCATAAGTTTGAATTAGAAATGAAATAATTGAATAGATTTCCACAAAATTTTTGTAAATTACAGCAAGAGCATACAATTTAAACATTTATATTTTTTGAGTAATGTATACTATCGTATGTTGTGCTAGTTAATCCTACTTTTTAATTTTAATGATAGCTCTAATACATTGCACATACGAGGCAATCTATAATTAAAAATTGGTGAAAAGCCACATCTCTTCTGGAACGTGTGGATGCATTTCGCTCTTATTAGAGCTATATATAGTTATACAAGGTGGCGCAAAACAAACTTCACTATTTTACACAAATATATTTTACATTTATGAACAAGTTAGAAAGGAAATAACTAAACATTTCTCAAGCCCTGGTAATGCAGTTTTAAGTTCTGAATATTACATCTGTAAGATGGCTTCTGTTGTTGGCAGCACATTGCCTTAAACGATTTATAAAGTTTTCGAACACTCTATTAAGAAGCTCTTGATTTATTAAGCGTATTTCGTTCCGAATGCTTTCTTTTAATTCTTGAAGGGTATCGTAGCGATGGCGAAATACCTGCTGCTTCAAATACCCCCACAAGAAAAAATCTGGCACTGTTAAATCCGGCGAACGTGCCGGCCACGGAGTTTGACCAAAACGTGAAATAACATGGCCAAATGTTTCCCTCACTACAGCCATACTTATTCGCGCTGTATGCGCCGTCGCCCCATCCTGTTGAAGATAAACATTTCGTGAGTCAACACCAATCCTATGTAGCTCAGGAATCACAAAATGCTGAAGCATGTTAACGTACCGTTCAGCAGTAACTGTAACGGTACGATTTCCTTCTTCGTAAAAGTATGGTCCAATTATTCTAGACCTTGTTACTCCACACCAAACAGTTACTTTTGGAGAATGCAGTGGTTGCTCGTGTAAATTCCGTGGATTATCTGTTGACCAAAAGCGAATGTTCTGTTTGTTTATATACCCTGTTACGCCTAGCGTACAGAAGTTTAATTCACTTAATTAAAAATATATTCGTTTTTAAATATCTCATATTAATTATATTTAAACTTAAGACATTTTTCTTCATTTGTACAAACTTTCATTTTCGTTACAAAGAGAAAGTATTTCTATTTCTTTTGTCACCGTCTTAACCGCCGACGACCCTTCTTTCTACCTGACTCAGAACCCTAACGTTAATGTCGAATTTCTTCTAGATAAATTCCATATTTTAAATTGTTCTTAATTTAATATTATTTACATCTTCTTTTATGTGTCGTGTTTGATATCGTTAGGAAACTTATGTCACAAGGGTTATTTTAAGAATATTTATGACATTGAAAGACGACGTCTTCAGGTCGCGCGTTTAATTCACTATAATTCAAGATATCGACCCCCTCTTCGATACATCATAAGCCAACCGTTCTAGACCCCTTCCTTTTCGATACAAACTACCAGTTCCTTCTTCTCTCTCGAACCTTTCGTGAGAAAACAACTCCTCGTGTACTGTCCAAGTCATGACGCCATCACGCCGACCAGGTGTTCTTCAACTTCTAAGGTAAACGGCATTGTTCTATGCATATTATTCTTTTAAGTGAATTCATATTAATTTAACTCATTTCTTATTCCTCCGGAAAAACATCGCCCTACATATACTTGTTCGAGTATATCTTCAGACCACGTGGACGCCCATCGCCAACTTTAAGGTAACTGTATTGTTCTATACAGAGATTATTTTTTTATTCATCGTAATTAATTAACCCTTAATTTACTACTCCATTTAACGCTCGTTTCAGAGTATTTTTATGTGTTAATTTTAGTTACGTAATTGCCGCTCCTCGTGTACATATTACTTTATTTTGATTGCTTTTAAATATACGGGTTTCAATTTATTACTATGTAAATATAAATACAAAATTTAAGGACGCCGCTGTGTTTTATTTTATGTATTAAGTTGTTGTATATTTATTTTAATTAACCAATACCACGCACGTCCTGGACCTTTGATGAGACTTCACCAGCATCCACAAATTATCTCATCGTATTACAAAATAACTAAAATATAATTTTATTATTTATCTTAGAATAATTTTATTATTATAAATAGCAGCACCCCCTCTATTTGTAATAACCCGGACAAATGAAAATGTGCTTCGTCGGACATCATTAGCAAATTAATAATATCAGGTGTTTCGTTTAACATGTGCAGCATAGTATTGCAAAAAAGTACTCTATTTTGTCTGTCCTGAGGATGTAATTTTTGCACTATTTGTAGTTTATAAGGATGCAATTTTAACTCGCGCATAATTCTTTGGGTACTTCTTCGTGAAAGTCCTAACTCTAGCGCCTGTCTTCGTACCGATAAACGTGGAGCTGCTCGGACTGCTTCTCTAACTCTCTCTACATTTTGTTGGGTGCGTACACTCCTTGGTCTACCATGTTTTTCGTCTAAAACGCTGCCGGTTCTGGCAAATTTATGAATCCAACTCAATATTGTTTTACTAGTGGGAATCCGTCCACGTCTTGGAACTTGAAACCTATTCCGAAAGTGCCGTTGTGTTTGTATGATAGATTGTGTTTCGTAATATAGTTTTACTGTTGTAGCACGTTGTTCACTTGACCACCGTTCCATTGCTATTAGCCCAATTAAACGGCACGATATGACGTTTACACTGACAGGTATATTAAATTCGAATCATACTATCGTCCTGCCAGTCACACGCTGAAATAATGGAGTTTGTTTTGCGCCACCTTGTATATAGTTAATATTTTGAACATACTGCAAATGAGAATTAATGACTATTAAATCTCATTTCTACATTCAAATGTCGTCTAATTTGTTACATTAATTACTACAATCCTAACAACCAGGAAGGTTGACGTCACGACGCGTTGCGTTCTGCATACTGGTACAAACTTAGTTTGTCAAATTGTAACAAACGCAACACATTAGGCGACATTTGCATATAGAGGCGAGATTAATTCTTATTTGCAGTAAGTTCAAAAGGTTAACATTGTAATGGAATTAATAAGGCTGTCTAGGAGCCTTGCGTGCCATATGCGCTACATTCACCGAGGTAACTCTGCATTAATATCTGAACACAAAACGGCGCGATAATGCTAAAATGAAGTCAGCGGATGGTTGATGAACAATAGGGGTGGAGGATCAGCAACGTACTTCCCACGGGTCGTAGTTGATATTGAGTTATCAAATAGTAGGTATTTATACTTAATTGATACTCAAACGTTTTAATGTACTAATAAAGTATGTTGCAAGAAAAGGTAGACTAAAAATAGAACTAAGGAAAGGTGGAAGAACTCCCCTGGTCAAAAATAGGCAAAACAGTTTTTTAAGAAACATTCACCCAAATTTACAACGAATCCTACTGAACACGCATAAAAGTCTATTATGATAGTAGGTTTATTAACGAGGCATTCCAAGCTCAACAAATCTATGGACAATATGGACTTGAAAGACGAAACCCTAATGCCGAACTATATTTAAAAGAAATGCTTTAGAAGGTGCTAAGATTAATCAAGAGAGCAGGCGAGAGAAAGTACCCTAACACGACACGAGGACCACAAGAGATATAGAAAGGTCACAGTGCAAGAGAGTTTTGTTCACTTCAAGTAATATATTTATTTATCTACGGTGAGAGATAAGCGACTCCTATAAGAGCAGAATTTAGAAGGATTATTTAGAATTTATAAAACTGAAAAGCCGCAGAATCTGATGATATATGCGCAGAACTAAGAAAGGTTGGTGGAGAGACGTACTAGCGCCAAAATCGCATAAATTAGTTGCTCATATATGGTGAATAGAAATAATGCTTGGTGAGTGGAAAACCGTATTAATTCTTCCAATACACAAGAAACGCAATCCGAAAAACTGCGAAAACTGTAGGAAAAATTCAATATTGAATGTAAGGTATAAGATACGCCTCTCATATTAGAAAAATTCAAAGAATACATAAACAAAGGAGAATAGGAGAATATCGATAAACTTTTGTGCAAGACTGATCCGTCATTGACGTCATTTTCACCTCGAATTAAACGATAAAATATGTTACAAAAACAATAGAAATAAAAATAGGGTTTATCGTTTTCAAACAAGTGTTCAAAAGTTTGAAAAGAAATATAATATTTAGAAATGTTGGAATAATGGGGATTCCAAATAAACATATAAAACTATTAAATACGAGAACAACTATAAGTACATGGAAGTAACAAGAAAATACACTTCTGAAATATGTGAAAGGATGTTTGTAGCGGAAAAATGTGTAATTGAGAAAGTGAAGAACTTTAAATATTTAGGAACTATAATTTATAATCAATTGCAGAAGCCAGAGGGTAGTACATCTCATACAGTCAGGCAGGCGCGGCTCGTGATGACGTATTTTGGTTTGCAGTACAATGATACGCGTGCCTCGTGTGTTTTCGGTGTTTACTAAGCAAACGTTACAGTTAGTACACGAGAATACCCGAAGCACTCGGATCATAGTACTGCAAACCAAAATACGTCATCACGAGCCGCGCCTGCTGAGTCAGGGTATTTAAGTATAAAATATATATGATTAATTAATAAAAATGCGAATATACATATATACAGGACAGCAATTCGACCAATTGCCCATCTATGGAGTCCAGACACAATACATGTGACAAAGAGGAATGAAGAGGATTTAAAAATTTTTGAAAGGAAAAAAATTATAAGGAAAATCTATGTCTAAATTAGAATAATAAGAATACTAATGGCTGGACGGGAGAGTAATTTTCCAAAGATTAGTTTTACTACCATGACGACTATATTCCTAATTTCAGCCATGTTTTAGAGGCCTACCGTCAAAATTTCGCTCAAATCTATTAGATAAATTAGATACATTTTTACAATCGCTTAAAGTAAACTATTTCCTGTTTTTTTGAATTAGTAGGAAGAAATAATAATTTCGTGTTTTAAACATTATTTTTTACGTGCTATGTGCTAAACGTGCTACGAGTAACAGAAGAAAGTTATATAAATATTATGATGAATCTGTTCCTTCCCATGGAGCGATTTGTAAATGTTTCGATAATTTAAAAACTGGTTATATGGACACAGAAGATGGGGCCTTTATTTACAAAAACTTCTCTAGAAATGAGTAATAAAGTCCACACCACTGTAAAGAGCGACCGCCGTAAGCCAACCAAACAGGTACACAATATTTTGAATCAGCATTTAAATGTAAGAAAGCTTACTGTAAGATGGGTGTCGCTTACTGCTGAGTAAATGTGAACTCGTGTTATAATTTTAAATGAGTGCATGGCTCAAGTTAAAACGAAATTCAAGAGAAGTTTTTCCTCGATATGTCACCCCAGGTGAAACTTGAACATCAGAGACAGAAGCATAGTTAAAACAATGAATGTCTTGTGACAAACGTGCTCCAAACAAAGCAAAAACGCTTTTTTCGCCCAATAAGATTATTGCCATGCTTTTTGAGATTCCGAAGAGATAATCTTCATTGACTATTTACAATGGGGAATTACAATAACTAGTGGTGTACTGACACTTTTCGATGCTGAACTGAGGAAAAACGACAGCATTTATTCAGACAAAAAGTTTTATTCCATCAGGATTAATGCGCCTTTTCATTCGTTCAGTATGACAACCGCTAAATTTGTCATATTAGCATACAAATTCCTGTCCCGCCCACCATTTTCACCAGATCTATTGCAACAAATGCTTATTTTGATGAGCTTCCAAAAGTTAGGTGGCTCAAAAAAAATGGAATGTCGCTGGACTGTGTATAGAATTAGATGCAATTATATTGAAAAATAAAATATATTTTTTACCCTAAAATAAAAATAAGTATTTTAATGTGTAAAGCCACTTTTTGTCCAATCACATTTATATGGAAAGTTATAAGGGGATTAGAACAATACTAAAATGGGTGGGCATAGTGAAAACACTTCATTTATCAGGTGGACGCGTACGCAGAAGAGAAGAAAAATAGTTTTAAAAAGAATTATAAAATGAAAATCAAGAGGATTGAGAATGAGAGAAAGGCCAAGATTTCGGAAGAAGGGTAAAATAACGGCGGATAAATTCTCTATTGTCTAGTTAGTCTAGTAGATCAATAATATATTATAGCAATGGATTATTGGAAGTTATTTCCTTCATAATGTCGACGTTTCCTGGAAATAACTAAAATTCACAGTCAAGCTACACATCTTCAAGCCTATACGTCCATTTTCAATTCTGTACTAACGATAAATGTTGATTTCAATGCTTATAGGTTAAATTATTGCATAAATAATAAAAAATCAAGGGAAAATATATTTCTATTGTTTGCCAAATTCGTCCCTTGTAAAAATAAAAAGAGAAACCTTTATCTTCTGTTAACGCCATCTAATTTTAAAAATATTAAGCATTACTAGTGTAGTATAAGTACACCTAGTAGATATTTTTGCAACTTTTGTACTTAATCATTTAGGGAACGGACATTCTTACCACATGACTCGGCGTAATTCAATGAAGTATTTGTTAGACTTACCCGGCCATCTGGTCCGCAGCGTTAACAATGCACAAGCCCGCTATTGTATTCGGGGAATATATTCCATTAGACGCAATCGGCAATTGGAAATGTTTATAAACTTCTTGGAAATGTTTATAAACTTCGCTCAGAACATCCCGGCGTAATACAATGAAGATTTTGTGTTTGACTTACTCGGACACCTGCTCTCGCAGCGATAACAATAACAATATAGTCATGTGGTAAGAATGTCCGTTCTCTAATCATAATCATAAAATATATATCTCTAGACTTTTATAGTTTAAGTTTTGATAGAGAATTAAATAAGTAAAAATAATAAAGAAAATAATAAAAGCTTAAAACAATCCTTCGCCTAATATGCAGTATAAACTTTAAAATAGAATTTACAACGTATTATATATGTATACATACAAAAGCAAAAAAAAAGATGTTTTGGATGCTCTAAAAATTAAATATTAAATATATTCCAAATAGTATGTATTTATAAATACGTTATTCATACAGGCGATAACAATATTTACTTAATATTACACGCCAAGATATACACATGATGATGTATGGGTTATATTAATACATATGTTTGTATAAAAAGATTTAATAGAATACGATAAGATTTGTTTTGTTTAAGCACATGTACTTACAGATTTGTTTTTTTACGGGTACTACTATACGAAAACCTACCATTATTATAAAAAATAGAGATGAACACAAACACAGAGAATATCTTGCGCATTACCAATTACATTAGCTTCTAAACGTTTATACAGTTAATTCTACTGTTAAATGAGTTTGTTTTTACACGTAGAATTGAAATCTGATAATGTTTTTCAATTGGATAAGATATAATTCTCGTATCTACGTGTAGCAATTAGGTTTGTCGTAAAAACTTATTATCTCTCTACAGTTAAGAATAGAAAAAATGTTATCAATCTAACACAGAAACATCTTATTCATTTTCGAAACGGTCTGTAGTGTAGAGTGTAGGGGACGCTCGAAGTCTTCTATTATTACAAAATTGTGTTTTGTAATCACAGAAGACTTCAGTTAATCATCAACATTTGGTTTTTACTAAAATGTGGAGTATTCTGTTTTTTTTTTGCATTCGAGTAGAAAATATTTAAAAATTTTAAGACTGAATATACCGGGTATCTTTGAAATACAAAGACGATGTACGAAAAATGGAAAGATTAAATTATATAGAATATGAATCCCAAATATTTTCCCAAAATTCCCTCTCATAAGCGAGAAAAGAATGATAAAGATACTTAAAAAAAACTTTATCACGTCACTGTGCGATGAAATACATTATGAAAGACGATATCTTAAAGTTCAAAACGATAATAGCAAACAGAATAGCTTTGAATATTGTCTATCTTTCTTAAATTTCGTTTAGTTGTCGATCGTTACGTACGCTTGATACAATTTTTCCATTAAAGATAGGTGACCAAATAGGACGATAAATGCCCATAGAGCACAAATCTTCCTTTAATACATCTAGTTTAAAAAATTCACTGGCAAGTATGAATTTTTAATACTGATTTTTTTCGTATTAGTTTATCGAATCCTTAATATACTCATATATAATGGTATCTTATAACGTTTTGTAGACATAAATATTGCAGTGTGTGTTTACAATAGTGGTCTTTTTATATCCATATTTATATTTCATATTTGCTACTTCTCGTAACTAAAAAAAAATTACAATAGGCATTTTTTAATTTCTAATAATTTACTTGATTGTATAAACAGCCGATTTTGATTGAAGTTGTTGACCTTAGCCTATAACAATGTTATAGTTTTTATAATATCGACAGCTGTTACGTATGTAAACATACGCTGTGGCGTATGTGTGTATAACTTCAATAGAAGTATTTGCATTCTGAATCGTTTGAATACCTAGGCGTCACGTAATGAAATTTTCAGGAGGTTTTTAGTTTTGGGGTTCGCGTCGTGATTGACTCACAATATTTTGGATTTGTATTCTGTATAATTACAAGTTTCCATTTTCCATACGTTGTCTCTTTATTTCAAGGATACTCTGTATATTATAAAAACTAATGACATACATAAAATATCATATTATACGTAATAACATGCTTCTCATGGATCACATTCTGTAGGAATAACTTTCTTTAACAATCAAAGTAATTTAAGAAATTATTTAACCCGTAATTATTATGATCCCCGTGGTTTTAGGAGGTATTAAAAAGAAATAATAAGTTATACTTATCGCCTGAAAATGCTCTTTTTAGACGCTAGGAAATTCTTAAAATAGATTTAAACTAAGGTGATGTGAGCTTTCCTGTCGTCTAACGCGTAAATACTTGTGGCTGAATATCGGTTGAAAACTAAGATGAATCAGAAATATTAATGAAATATAGGGCATATTGTAAAAGAGCTGAATTTAATCAAAACTATTATGAAAATATTAAGGGGAGTAGACATGTATACATCATTGAACATGTACAAGTGTCCCGTATCGTTATGTTCAAATTGTAGGAGTGTAAATTAGACTTCATTTCAAGTAACAAAAACGCAAAACTTGTATATCCATTCTTATTTGTTTCAAAGTTACAGATTAATGAATGTGATTGTCAGATCATGAAAAAAAATGTAATCCTAAAGTCAATACAAACTGATTTTATTTAAAAAAAGTTATATGATTCAACAACAGGCCTGTGATTGTTAACGTCGCATAATAAAATGTTATCCTAAATTAAATGAACATGTGTCGTAACGGATGCAGTATTTTCTTGGAGATCTACAAAAAGGAGTACTGGAAATTGATTTATGATAAAGAAGGTTTTTACTTATTTCGTAAGTGCTGAACCATGAATATCATATAATAAACAAATGTTCAGATGACTGTTAACGTTGCATTTTTTAAGGATTACATTACGTTTCAGTTCATACAACAGCTTATTAGTGAGTGGACGTTTTCTTTATTCAAAATGCCTTACCGATTTTCTTCTCAAGAGTATGCGGACATGCATTTTGTGTATGGGTACTGTAACGGCAGTGCACGTCAAGCAGTTATTGAATACCGACATCGGTTTCCCGATAGGCGCATTCCGCATTACAGAACGTTTCTGGAAGTACACAGATAATTTCGGGAATGCGGACTGCGTGATTATCTTTTCGACGAGGAGTAAATTTGTCAGCAGACTTAGAGGAAGAAGCAGTAGCTATTGTTACAAGGGATCTAACTCCCAGTGTACGTCGAAAAGCTAAACAATTAGGAGTGCCACGAACGACAGCTTTGCGAATTATAAAACGTGAGGGCTTATATCCATATCACTATCGCAGGGGACACGGTTTTCTTGATGCAGACCATTATACTCGTCTAGTTTATTCTACTTGGATATTAAGACAGTCACGGCTTCATTTTAATTTCTGCAGAACAGTCCTCTGGACAGATAAATCTACGTTCACGAGTGGTGTTACAAATCTGAGAAACCTGCACAGGTGGTCATCGGAAAATCCCAAAGCTATATACGCCCATCTAAATTTCGACATGAATTTTCTATTAACGTTTGGGCAGCCCTAATCGATGACTTGTTGATTGGTCCTGTAGTTCTTTCTGGAAGGTTAAATTTCTTATTGACGAACTGCGAGGTCTTTTAGTGGATGTCCCACTGAATGTTCGACGAGACATGTGGTTTCACGCTGTCCGAAATTGGGTTAACGTCAATTATCCAAGATGGATTGGTCGACGTGGTTCTGTTGCATGGCCACCCAGATCACCCGATCTTAATCCCCTTGACTGTTATTTATGGGGTACATGAAAAATTTAGTCTAAGCGCAAGTTTCGACCACAAGAGAAGAGTTGTTGGATCGTATTCACCTGGCTGTCGAGCAAATCCGACAAAAAAGTATGAAATTCGGATAAGTACTTCTTCTGTTGGCTTACAAGCTTGCATTCAACAAGGAGGTGGACATTTCGAAAATATTATTAATTGAACTTTTTTAAATAAAATCAGTTTTTATTGACTTTAGAATTACATTTTTTTTCATGATCTGACAATCACATTCATAGATCTGGAACTTTCAAACAAATAAAAATGGATATACAAGTTTTGCGTTTTTGTTACTTCAAATGAACTCTACTTTACACTCCTAAAACTTGAACATAACGATACGGGACACTTGTATAAAGTGGTGTTTCCACTTGTGCATTTACATGTAGCAACTATTGATGCAGCATTAAACTGCATGCATTTCTTAGTTTACACCGTGGGGTTTATTAAAGATCATACATCACATCGTGATGCACGGAATTAGATCCGGTTCTAATTTTGTGGAGTTAAATGCATGCATTTCTAGGTACTTTTCGTTACCAACATAAATTGTGAATGATTTTATGTTGGCTACGAACACGTGTGTAATTATATTTGTGGCGGAAAATTGTAATCGACTTAATACTTAACCCTTATGTTTAGAGAACGGACGCAATTTCCATAAAACGCAATCGGCAATTGGAATTGTGTATAACGTCGCTCAGTACATCCCGGCGTAATTCAATGAAGTATTTGTTTGACTTACTCGGACACCTGGTCTCGCCGCGATAACAATGGACAAGCCAGCTATTGTATTCCGAGAATATAGTGCTTTTTAAAGTGTTTTCATGAGCGTAGATAGAAGCGGGGTTTTTATAATGTATTTATTTATTAGTTTATATTTCGTAAGATAAATAAAGTGCTGTGAGTAAGTTTCTTGTTTTCATAGTTTTAACTGTTAATTACATCGTAATTTTTGTGATAGATCCTGTTTAATATCGTTTGATTGAATCTATTTCTACCAATTATTTCGGCGTAAGAGTGTGCATTGAATTTCATTCAATTTCAATAACTTACGCAAGCATTTTTAGTTTTCATTTATTTAGATCTAGAGCATTGTTTAAGTTATCTTTTCAGACATGATATGGAAGAATGTCGACAACGGCATTGTAAAACAATGGCGAGTTGGATTGACGGTCATACTGATTGTATGTCCATTGTCAGTGATTCCGAAATTTATTACAAAATCCGTAAAATATCGTCAAAAATTCGTCACTTAGGATCGCAAACACATCTGAACTCTGTAAAACTTTTATGGCGGCTAATATTCCATTAAATAAACTTAGCAATCCCACTTTAAAAATATTTCTTCAAAAATATACTGGTCGAAATGTTCCTGATGAATCAACTTTACGCAAATATTATGTTTCTAGGTGCTATACGAGAACAGTAAAACGCATTAGAAGCCATCTTTTAAATCAATACATATGGATAAGCGCCGACGAAACGGTGGATATGTTAGGACGCTGTGTGGTAAATGTTGTAGCTGGTGTACTACATCCAACTATTCCCTATAACTCATATGTAATAGCAACAAGTGTTATAAATAGAGTTGATGCGGAAACAGTTGCTGAAACCATTAAGGAGAATATGCAAAAAATGCTTCATTCGGACGCCACGTACAAAGAAAAAATACTTTTATTTGTCAGTGATAGTGCTGCGTATATGTTAAAAACAGGCAGACTATTGAAGAAAACATCCTAATATGATGCATATTACTTGTGTAGCACATGCTCAGAATAGCACAGAATCTGTGAATATATCAGAGACACTTTTCCGGAAGTTGATAGACTTGTATCAGCTTTTAAAAAAGTTTTCAGAAAAGCACCATTGAGAGTAGCTCTTTTCAGGGAAAAATTTCCATCTCTGTCACTGCCTCCCACTCCAGTAATAACTAGATGGGGAACATGTCTGGAAGCTACTAGTTATTATGCTGAGAATTTCGATAGTCTAAAACATTTCGTAACACTGCTAAAGGAGGATGCTAGAAGTATTGGTGTGTGCAAGGAGCTCACACAAATCCCAAATTTAAAAAATCATTTGTACTTTCTTCACGAACACTTTGGAAAATTGCCAAAACTAATCACTTATTTTGAAAATCGAAATCTCAAATTAAATGACGGATTAACCACATTAGATGTGGCTGTTAATAATTTGAAAAGTATTCCAAGTGACTTCGGATGTGGCCTTCGGCAAAAGTTTGAAGCAATTCTTAATAGAAATCCAGATTTAATTACATTGCAGCAATTATGTATGGAGACAATTCCACAAAATCTAACGGCTAAATATGAAGAAATAAAAGAATATTTCCAGTATGCACCTATAACCAGTTGCGATGTAGAAAGGACGTTTTCTATTTATAAGGATGTACTTAATTCAAAGAGAACAAAGTTGACAGAAAAAAACCTTGAGAAACTATTGCTAGTCAATATTAATACTCCTTTACTCAACTTGAACGACAAAATGAACAAATAAAAATGTTCCAATTATAGAAATAAAATTAAAAACTTTAAAAATACAACTTTTCAACAAATACATATGTATTTCGTAATTTTATAGATCACCACCCGTTTGTTTTCCAATTATATAAATACATTTAAAAACTTGATAAATACAACTTTTCAACAAATAAATATGTATTTCGTAATTTTGTAGATCACCACCTGTTCGTTTTCCGATTATATAAATAAAATTAAATATTTTAGAAATACAGCCTTTCGCCAGTACTGCACTGGGAGGTAAGCGTGTCCGTTCTCTACTTATGTTTGCCTAACAAATCTTATGGTTTTGTCTATAATATAAATTTATTTTTATATGGTAGTAATGTCCCAAAATATAATGCTACAAACTATATTGACATGAAAACAGATAGAGCCAACAGAAATGCAAACATTCAGACTAAGTTGGTGAAAACAGAATTTACTATAAAAATTACTTATCGAACTAAAAGTTGCACGTATATGTAAACACACACACTTTTTTTAATGCATGCATTAAAAACTGCTGCTATTTTCGGAGTGATGCTGGATCAATCGTTGCCGCATGCAATGCACAAGTGGAAACCCCGCTTAAAGCTTACATAGATCGGTGTTTGATTATGCATGCATATAGCAGAACGGCGAGAAGGTAAGAGCGTTAGATAAGGGTTGGTCGAGGGTTCCTATCTCGGGACCTGTATGTGAGTTGTTTTTTTTTGGTGGGGGTGGGTATTGGTACCTTTTTCAGTTATACTTAAATGTTGTGGAAGTGAAAGTCAAATCAACATTTCTACCTTCTTACGACGACAAGGCGCAGTAACAAAGACATGGAATACTTTAAACACACTAAATACACTCTAACTGGTCCTGCGGTCTTGACAAGCTTTCAGCTTAAGACATTGGGCCCCTGTACATATGACCAAAAAAGGAATATATATATATATATATATATATATATATATATCTGCTCTCAAAATACTGACATCTGCTTTCAATAACTCACATCTACTTTCAAAATAGGCATCTGCTTTCTAATCTGACGTTTGCTTTCATAACTGACACCTGCTTTCAAATCAGACATCTGCTTTCATTAACTGACATTAGCTTTCACTAACTGACATCTGCTATCAAAACTGACATGAGCTTTCAAAACTGACTTCTGCTTTCAACTTGACATCTACATTCAATAACTGACATCTGATTCATTAACACTGTTACTTTATAATGCATTTCTAGATAGCTTGAACCTGGGTCTATTGAGGCTTAGTGGTAAAAGCGACAGCCCGGCAAGCTGTAGACTTGGGTTCGAGTCCCAACGTAGACCATATTTTTCAAATAAAAAAATTTCGTATGATTTGCTTTGTAATTTGTAGACAGCAATGTTTACATCCCCACTTACTCTGCAATTACATACATTCTAATTTGATATTTGTAAATATTTCATATAAAAGCCGAAAAACTCCAATAATTTATCAATTGTTATATATAGATATATATATATATATATATATATATATATATATATATATATATATATATATATATATAGTCGAACACGTTCTCTCGTCTCACACGTTCGACAGTATACATTCTATTACAATCCTACTTACTATTAAATATATATATATATATATATATATATATATATAATTATTTCTTGGCCTTTGTGTAATTTAAAATTATTTAAAAAAGGCAGTAATTGCCGAAACATGTAAGATATTATTTTAAATATATCCATATGAAACTAAAACAACCATTAAATCGCCGACTATCTATTATATATATATATATATATATATATATATATATATATATATATATATATATATATATATATATATAGTAAACTTAATAAGTCGGCAATTAAAGGTCTGGTTTATTACTTCAAAGTATATATATTTAAAACAACCCTACATGTTTCGGCAATGATGCCTTTGTCAAAGATATAAAAAATATAAATATATATATATATATATATATATAGTAACAAAAGCAAACATAATACATGGAGATTAGATATTATACTGTAATGTGAGTTATCGGCAGATCGCATCAGGTGGTGTTGTTAGCTACCGAACACATCATTAGCCGAGAAGCTTCGAGAAGCGAAGTGAAGAACCCGGATTATTCTGAACTTTCCATAAGATATAGATATAGCGCTTGGAAGGGATTGCAATCATTCAACCAGCGACCGCGCGTACATAAATATTGTTATATAAATGTGAAATAAATACTGTCATTGTTGTTATTAGTTATTAAGTGCAGTATAGTTTATTTTGTTTTATTATTAATAGTGTTTTAAATTACCATTATGTTTTATTTAAACAAACCCGAAAGACAAGTTTATCACAATACATAATAAAGTTCTCAGATTATCTGTAGGGGTACTAGTATGCTCATTATATGGCTTTACAAATTGAGGCGTAAGATTTTCCACTATTTTTTAAACTCCTAACCTTCTAGTAATTTGTCCAAAAGTAATAAGCAGAGCCTTGTATTTTTGGTGCCAGACCACAAACTGTCTGACAATCAGGAGGTAGCGCTCTTACATTAAAGGCCTAACTTATAAAGATTGTTGTTAGTCTTATATATAAATACATGAACTATAGCTTAAAATGTATCACTTATCTCTAAAGGATCGCATAGCTTCAGTCACTGCGACTTTTGGTTGTTGTCTAGGAGATCAACAGCGAAGGAGTTTGGATGCACTGCAAGTCATGATAGATATTTCGCAATCGTGCACTTGGTATTTTCTGATACACTTTTAATTCCAAAATCACGGCGTGGCGTTTCATTTGACACGAACCATGAAGCATCAGTGATGGTTCTAAGTGTTTTGGAGTGGAACATTTGAGGTTTCGATATTTGATATACTTACGGTTCCTTAAAGTTGTATATTGCAAGCCCATATAGGTTTAAGGAATTATACTTGGTCAGTTTGCCGGATGGCGAGAGCTTAAATTCTTCTGCTGATTAACGAGTTTAGAGAGTTTTAGCCCAAGCGGTTTCCCCTTCATAAATATGCGATGTCTCTAGTTCAGCTTTCGATTAAGATGCATACTCAAATATTTAACCCTATCAGTCTGTGTGAGTTGCTGACCATTGAGAAGAACGCTAGGACATGTTTCTTTTTTTAAGTGAAAATTATCTGTTGAGATTTTGACTCGTCGACTCTTATTCTCCATTTCTTCGTGCACTTCTACTGTTCTATGTTATGGATAGAACAGGTCCCACAACGCTCCCCTGTGGAACTCCTGAGGGGATAGAATATACGCTAGTTAATTCTTCCTTATACTTGACAGTGAAGTATCTATTACTGAGGTACGATAATAATATTTTGTAGTAGGTGTAAGTAATTTTTATTTCAATTTATATAGCAGTCCAGGATGCTATGCTTGCATTACGTATAGGAAGGCAGCAGTACAAGTGGAGGTTATAAGCAATACATTTGAAGGCAGAAAGACCTTGGAATGTATTGTTTAGAACCTCCAATGTCTATCGCGGAATTTAAACTGGTGCTTTATGACAATGTTGAGTGCATCTAGCAGTGGTTTTATTCTTTTCAGGAGTATCTTAAAATGAAACAATTTTGATAGGATAGAAAATAGTGCGATGGGTCTATATAACGATGCATCTTCTGCTGGTTTTCCAGGCTTAGGGATCAAGATGATTAATCCAACTTTCCAATATAATGGGTACTGTCCTACTCGGAATATCGCATTATAGATTTGAGTTAGAACAGTCAAGGCTTTTTGGGCTTTTTATAACTAGCCCAGTTAAAAGATTTATTTTTAAGGTCAAAGTTATAGTGAATCATGTTTTAATTTTTAATGCTTTTATAGTTTTTATTGGGTGTGCCATCTGGAATGTTATGTCGAGATACGAGGTAATAACTTTTTCTTCTTCTATCTGCAAAATATCTCTAAGGACTATTTTAGCGCAGACATTTCCTAGCGATATAGTACTAAGTTATGGTACAAAAAATTATAGTTTGACACAGAAATATTGTACTACAATAGGCGGGTTGAAGTTTGAACATGAAAAGTATCCAGTAAATCTTCTTAAAATACACGTGGTCTGTATACCACGTGTTGAAAAAGACGATTTAGTTCATATTATTCTTGGATGTCTGAGGCAGAAAGATACTATGGATGAATTATACAGAGAGTTAATCAAAAATCCCATTTCTTTATCGCGTTATATCGCTTTGATGTCTCGATCCTAAAAGTATTTGGACACTTTTACAAAAACGAGTATAGAAATAAAATGTTAGTTCAATCGGTTGTACCCTTTGTTAACTTTCTATGTAGATTTATATGTTAACCGCCGGCCGATTGTTTGTATGCAAATATAAAGTCTGACAGGCTCCGGTATGTGAAGCGTGTCCTCATTTTTACTTTATCGTGAAAATTCTGATGGCATATCTGATGGGCGTAGATCGCACTGGCCAAAAAATGGTAATATTTCTCGACCGAAATACCACATCTGACGCCTGCATATAAGAAAAAAGATTATAGAAAATCTTTTAAATTATTGCATAAAAGGTTAATTAAAGTCAATGCAGACTATGCATAAAATTATTATTATGTTGACACAAAACGTTCTCTAATTGAAGCAAATTCGCTATCGTAAATTTTTGGGAGGTTTCCGAGTAAAGCTAGATATTTGATGATTTTTCACGAATTTCTGAGATAACTGCTTTAGGCATAAATGCTTTATAATTTTCATTGTTTCTATCTATTCCATTTTATGTATAACCAAAGCATTATATGCTGCAAAAATAGCCATAGTCCATTTCTGTGTCTCTTTGTCTACTGAATAAAGTTGATCGCAAACATACGAGGTACTACCTATAAATTCCCAGAATGTGAAAAGAAACACTACAATAAATTGTTTTTACAACTTATTCACTTATTCAGTCAGTTTCAAATTAGGAAACATGTATAAGTCACAAGAGGCAAGCTCTGGGGAGTAGGGAGGGTGGGGTAGTAGTGCCATTTTCGTTAAGGCTAGAAACTGATGCACAAGTGACGTGTGAGTTGGTGCATTGTCGTGGTGTAGGATCCACGAATTGTTATGCCATTTGGGAGGCCGTTTGGGTCGTAGGATAAGTCGACAGTGTTACAAATAATTTACTAAATAAAACACTTGGTATATTTGTTTCACAAAATGTATTTAAAATATCTCTGACATATATTTCGACTTATACAGTCATTCTCGAAGAGTCATGTAAACTAAGTGAAAAGTGTACTCCTACCAATATTTATGAGTTATTTTTTAAAAGGTTTATTACAGCATCTATTGTGGGGGTGTTTGAAAAATCCAACTGCGTGTTTGTGACCTGTCTGTTGAGATTTATGGCTTTCTTAATTTCTAAAATTTCTAAGAAGTCAAGCCTTTTACCCTTATCACAAGAGTGTAAAAGTTTGAAATTATTAGCATTAAACAGATGAGAATTTCGAATACAGTGTTCCGCGAATCCCGTGACCATATTGCCATGTAGAATAGAACTTCTATGCTCTTTGATAAGTTCTTTTATAAAGCGTCCTGATTGGCCAATGTATACCGCGTCACAATCACTGCAAGTTAATTCATACACCCTTGACTTATCACGCAATTCTGTTTCTCCTTTATTGTTAACTAGAATATTTCCTAAATTGCATTTATTTACTAGGATGACATTTAAACCTAATTTATTAAGTTTATTAGAAACTTTATTGCTAACCCCAGGTATATAGTTTAGGGTGTGAAACACTTTTTAGTTTTTGTGTATGTATGTCCGGAGTAAAAATTATTCTTAAGGATAGCGCGTTGTTTTTTGTAAATTATTTTGTCTAAGAATTCTGTCTTGTACCCGTTATTTCTAGCTATAATTTTTATGGCTTGACTTCTTAGAAATTTTAGAAATTAAAAAAGCCATAAATCTCAACAGACAGGTCACAAACACGCAGTTGGATTTTTCAAACACCCCCACAATAGATGCTGTAATAAACCTTTTAAAAAATAACTCATAAATATTGGTAGGAGTACACTTTTCACTTAGTTTACATGACTCTTCGAGAATGACTGTATAAGTCGAAACATATGTCAGAGATATTTTAAATACACTTTGTGAAACAAATATACCAAGTGTTTTATTTAGTAAATTATTAATCATGTTTCACCAAGAGCCAACCGTGAATTCTATACATTAGTGTTACAAATGTTATGGATTGTTCTTCTTCGGCAGGATAGCATCACGTATTTTGCCACATTTTATGGCGTGTTTTTCGTCGATGGACGACCGGAACGCTCATCACCGTCAACTGACACACGTCCATTTCTAAAGCTGTTGCGCCATTCATAAGTATGCGCCTGGCCTAAGCATCTTCACAAAACGCTTGTTTAAGCATTTTCAGAGTTTTTGGTGTCGTCTATCAAGTTTGAAGCACAATTTGATGCAGGTTCTTTTTTCTTCACATCAGACATTGTAGTGTCGCAGAATAACTCAAACACAACTCAACAAATATAAACGCAAAAACTGTTTGCCATCACCTAGCAAAGTACCCTTTGTCAGACTGACTTAGTATAGGCGTAGCTCACACTATCTAGCGTTGTATAGTTGTACTACCATCCCTTTGCGCACCACATTCAAATTCCGGGAATTTCAGGGTAGCACCTCGTATACTTTTGTTTTTGTATAGTTATCGAATCTAATCGATTTGGGCATACGCAAATCGCGAGGTGACATAATCGATTTTATCATTATAGTGTTTTATGAACCGCTACGGATATATACCGACACACACCATCCGCCAAGATATTGTAACCTCTTCTATCTGTCTTTTCCAATATTTTCTTAACGATTATCTTCTAAACAGTATATTATTTTTCTATGGAATTTTAAGCAGGTTCTAATCCAAAATTTATATTAATAATTGGCTCTCAAGTCGCAAAATGATAGCGACCTACTTACATATGTGCATTTTCAAAGTTTTAGGAACTGCGATCTTACTTAATAATGCACAGCAAATGAACAATGTTTTCAGGTACAGAGAAGTCCTTTCGAGTTTTAGCAATGATGTTAGTTAATAAAGATCAGAATGCTTCACACGTTGAGCGAATTACAGCATATGTTCTCCCGGTTTGAAGTCAGACGAATCGGTATTCTGAGTGATGAATTGCGTTGATGGTTTGTTCTGAGAAGGATAGTTGTGTCGCCATTTCGATCAATTCGCATTCATCATTTTCTGGATGTGAATCTCGGAACTTCGTCTAGGCGGAGCAGGTGAGGTAGAACGGTTTTGTCCTGAGGAGGACAAACCACCGACGCGACGCGGTTCGCCACCCGGAATACCGATTCGTCATACATATAAATTGCAGGGTATTCAACCTGTTGTTAACTCATTTGTTCATTCGAGTCAATATTTCGTGATTTATTTATTACTTTATCAAGAGTAGGCTGCATTTTAAATTTTCAAATTTAAGCTAAGCGAGTAATTTTTAAAATGCTTCCAAAGACAGTTTTTCTCTCAACTAGCAAATTATTATACACAGAATTACAGACGAAAATTGTTAAAATTTATACGAAACTTATTTGAAAATTGCTTAAAATTAGCTTATCTATTCATTATCGGTTCTGTTCATTAGAATATTTTATATAAAGATGCAAGACATATGGTTAGAATTACTATTAAATCAATATTAACTGATATCAGACGTAAGTTTTATACAAAATGATAGATCGAACCAATTTCGCGAACTTATATTACAAATAATACAATTGTGTACAAAGAAAATACTAAAAATTTTGGTCTTCAATTTTTAAATTACTCTGAACTTATCGTCATACATTGCACATTTGCTATTGCCTCTTCAATTTTGTACCGTAATTCATGCAAATTGTTTGTGGGACTCCGAAGTACAGAATTTTTTAAATAAGGGAATAAAAAGAAATGCAGAGACGCATCAAGCGATTTACTTGCAAACCAACATTTATAAAACGGAATAATTGCTATAAAAATTCATAGTTTTATGTGGAGTGTGTTTTCTTTATATTAGTCATATTAGTAATAATATTCAATTTGTTGCATTTTATGAACAACATTCCTAATGGACTTGTAAACATAAGGCATCAAAGGTATTTAGAAATAAGAAAATCAGATAAAGAAGCCATTCAACATCAAACGACAGGAGCAGTGCGATCTGAAATCAATAAAAATAGCGATAATAAATGCGAACAAAACTTTGCTACATTAAAAATATCCATTGAAAATATTAATGTTTAAAACAGAAACAAACGCAGTATATTAGAATGCGCATTCACACAATGATAAACGATACGATCAAAAGCAAGGCAAATAAAGATTAGAGGTGGAAAGGAAAAGGAAAGAAGAAGCACGGAGAACATTTAATTTAGACGAAATCAGAATTGCCAAACAAGGAAGTTCCTGGAAGCCAAACAAGGAGAAATTTTAATCTCGTAATAAAAAGCATAAAACACATAATTTATAACAAAGGAGAATGTATATAGACAAAATAACAGCAGGCAATGTAAGAAAAAACAAAAGTGCATATAATAGACAGAGATATACAGGGGTCAAAAATAAACCCGCAAAAAAACAAAATTTAAATAAATCCAATGGGGTGGGAAAGTTATTCCAAGGACTAGAATACACGACATATAAAAGGCCAGGACGCGGCAGAAGATATATTCGATCCTACATTCTTTCATTGATTGAGATTCATTACTAATTCGATATTAATTGAATACATTAATTCAATCAAATTCAAAGATTTCAAACATTCAAATAATTGATCATTAATTTGCATTTGCATACGTATCAAGAAGAATTTGATAGAATATATAAGGAAAGACTTTACGCACGATAGAATTCGAGTCCATAAAACTTAAACAAATCATTTTAAAACGCATATGGATTATGAATTTGAATTAATAATAATAAATACACGACTGAAGTGTAAATTTATTCCAGATATTTAAGATAAATATTAGAAAGCAAGTTTCCACGAGTAATTTTAGGATATCTGTGCTATTGAGATTCCTAATTAAAGATTCATTGATAGACGTAAAAATACAATTTTATATTTAGTGCGAAGATAGGCGTGCTATTCTGTAAGAACTAGACTTCCACTTAAATAGACGTTGAGTAGCACACTTGATTTTGAAACAAATATCAGTAGAAGCCAGAAATTCGTATTTCAAAATAGAGATACACTTTGAGTGCTGAGCTTAACGTTAAGAGGGAAAATTACCCCCTTTTGTGAGTGAAATACTTAAATGTAATAGTTTAGAGATTCCATCGAATCCAAGACAAAAGACTCCAAATCTATATGTGTGTTGTTCATTAATAAATTTGTACAAAACTTTCTATTGATAAATATAATTTAAGTCTTAAGTTAAGAATGAGATATTTTATGTTAAACCAAAAATGACTTGTGAACATACTAATTAACAATAAAAGAATTATTAACAATTTACATATTATTGTATTATTTCTTTACGTTTACTTTGAGTTACGTAGAACCCAAAAAGATAGCTATGAGATATCCAAACATTAAACAAAGTCAAAGAAAAATATTCTTGAGTAACTGCCCACACAATATTACTCAAACGAGCCAAAACTCACAGCAATATATTAGAGTTATTCTAATAAAATGAGTGAAATATAGTTGAGGGTTTTATTCTTATCTGCAACATCAATTAATAATATTGTAATACAACAATATAAGATGATTTTAGCATGACAGAGTAAATAAATCAATGAAATATTATGACAAAATTATAGTAACTTAAAAAATACATTTAAAATAAAAATAAATAATGTTAATACAATAATTGAAATGAGTAAATGTCATTAATTAAAGAAACATTAGAAATATATAAGTATAATAATTATATTAATATAAATTAGGATTGTATTGTGATGGAGAATCAAATAAAAAAGGAATAGTTAACAAATTAAGACAAGCAGATTTATAATAACTAAAAGATTGATTAAGAAAAATAATTTGGGTTTGCAAAATAAGCAAAAATATCAGAGAAAAATTTGAAATAATTATCGAAAGTGAAGAATAAATTAATTTTAGATATAAATTAAAAACTTTTAACACAAGTAAGAATCAACATTCAGAAATTTAAATACAAATGTTTAATAGATTATATTCTAAAATCCTTTTAAAATTATGTAGTTTAAGAATATAATATTTATTTTCTTGTTTAAAAAGGCATTAAAAGGTATATTTTGTGAAAAGCCTAATGTTTTTTTAAATTATTTTCTCCCACTTTTAAATAAGAGATACATATACAGGCTGATTCATTTTCGGCCCTCACCATGGGGATCTCGCTTATTATTGGAGTTAGAGTATAGGTTTAAATTTGGCAAAGTTGTTAAATTTTGTGTTTGTTATAAATCCGTAAAGAAAATAGACCTGTGACAAATGACCTTCGTTATTAAAAAAAAAAACGCGAAAACCCAATTTTCTTCTTTTACCTATAGCACCGACATTTGGCCTTGTAGAGAAAATATAAAAACATATCCTCGTGGCCATTTCTAAACCTCTATCCAGTGGTGTACCCTAAATTTTTATACGACGTTTCGTTTTTTCTGGCCATCATTAACTATCTAATTTCTTATAGGCGCCATATTGGACTTAGACATCTTCAGAAAGAGTTTTTTTTTTCTGATTTCAACCATGTACCACATGCTGACTAAAGTTTTTGACATTAGGTTTTATTTGAAAGAATAAATTATAAGATTAAATAAGGTAGCCATGGAATTTCAATCTGTCAAACATTTCATTTATTGTTCATTAATAATACAAAAATGTCATACACTAACGAAGAGAAACGAGATATGATAAGTATTTTTTATTCTTCGAACGGAAATTCAACAGTAGCGAGTACAAGATATCTACAATTATATCCAGAACGACAACAGCCTCATCGTATCATTTTTCTAGATCTCGACAGAAATTTGGTCGAGAATGGGTCGTTTACTAAGCCGCGTAATGGTCAAGACAACAGGAATTTAAATGAAAATCGACAAGATATTTTACAAATGGTAAATTAAAAGCGTGTTTTCAAATTTCATGTTAATATATTTATAGATAAATAAATAATAATAATAAATAATAGATAAATAATAATCCATCAATTTCTACACGCGAAGTAGCGTCAGAATTAAATTTGTGCCAGTCCAGAGTTTGGAGAACTTTACATAAAAGTAGGTTTAAACCATACAGGATCCATGTTAGTCACTCTTTACTGCCTGGAGATAATTTGAGAAGGCTAGAATATTGTAATTGGTTAATGGGAGGGATAGAAAATGACGAAAATTTTTTTAAGCAAAATCATCTGGTCAGATGAAACAAAATTTACAAATTCTGGAATGTTCAACAGAAATACGGAGCACTATTGGGCAGTACAAAATCCCCGACAAAACAGGGCTAGAAGACCACAACATCGTTTTGGAATAAACGTTTGGATGGGTATTTTGGCAAATCGTCTCTTAGGACCAGTTATGTATGAAGAACATTTAAATGGAGAAAGATATTTAAACATTTTACTTACATACGTATCTGACTATATTGACGACAATATCCCATTAAATCAATTACAATATTTATGGTAGCAACAAGATGACGCACCAGCACACAATGCAGCTGTAAATCAAGAGTTTGCAAACCGTTGGATTGGAAATAGGGGAGTTGTTGAATGGCCTGCGAGATCACCTGATTTAAGTCCGCTAGATTTTTTTTATGGGGATATGTTAAAAATCATATTTATAAAGTAGATGCGCCACAAAACATTGAAGAATTACGAGACAGACTTCAGAATGCCTTCGATGCAGTTCCTAGAAGAACTATACAAAGGGCAGTACAAAATGCCAGAAGGCGTGCCCAATTGTGCGTTACCGAAGATGGCCAGATAATTGAACATTTACTGTAATTGTTTATTGTTTACTTTTCTATGTATTTTTATTAATGTTTTTGTTATCTTGTACTCACTACTGTTGAATTTCGTTTCGAAGAATAAAAAATACTTATCATATCTCGTTTCTCTTCGTTAGTGTATGACATTTTAGTATTATTAATGAACAATAAATGAAATGTTTGACAGATTGAAATTCCAAAGGCTACCTTATTTAATCTTATAATTTATTCCTTCAAATAAAACCTAATGTCAAAAACTATAGTCAGCATGTGGTACATGGTTGAAATCAGAAAAAAAACTCTTTCTGAAGATGTCTAAACCCAATATGGCGCCTATAAGAAATTAGATAGTTGATGATGACCAGAAAGAAACGAAACGTCGTATAAAAATTTAGAGTACACCACTGGATAGAGGTTTAGAAATGGCCACAAGGATTTGTTTTAATTTTTTCTCTACAATGCCAAATGTCGGTGCTACAGGTAAAAGAAGAAAATGGGGTTTTCGCGTTTTTTTTTAAATAACGAAGGTCATTTGTCACAGGTCTATCTTCTTTACGGATTTATAACAAACACAAAATTTAACAACTTTACCAAATTTAAATCTATACTCTATCTCCAATAATAAGCGAGATCCCCATGGTGAGGGCTGAAAATGAATCAGCCTGTATATTCCGGACATTTTAGGATTATCTGTGGATGTACGATATTAGGATGTTATAAAGTAATAATGTAGAAGCAAATACTGTATAAAATATATTGTTATTTTATGGAGTTAAATCTATTGCGGAATTTTGAATGCGCCTTTCAATGAAAAATAAGGTGCGGGATGTATTTGGGATTCCAATGAATCTAAAATACCATGTCGATTTTCTTAAATTAAATATATTTGAAAAGATCGATATTGACGAGTTACTCATTATTTTTTTTGTAAAAATACTAAAATGGGAGTATAGTTTTCTTATAGGCCATAAATCAAGTTAATTCTTCCTAAGGTCACATGTATTCGTTATCTTGACTCAAGTTTTTGTTTTTTAAATTTATTTCGTTAATGTTATCGCAAATCTACGCCGAAGAGCAAGTCGGCAAAGTCGGCTCGCGTTAATTGGTCCAGAACAACTTTGAGTCGGTTCGATAACGGAAACTCAAAAAACGTCTATGGCGATGAATAATGGATTTATTCTTATCAACCTGAAAATAAACGTCAGTCCGCTGTTTGGATGTTTCAAGATGAAGAGAATACGACAGAAATTATTCGTTTGCCAAGTGTGTCGAAAAAGATTATCACAACATTTGTCTCTACAACACTAAAAAGATATCCCTCGTATATACACAGCAAAATTGGGTCATGTAACTACAATTCCTTTTCAAGATCGAAGAACGGTTAATGCGAATTGGTACACAATTGTTTGTTTGTCAGAAATAATTGTCATGCTGCGGGAAATCAATCCACGATGGCGAATCATACAGCATCATGACAATGCGAGTTCGCACACAGCTCGAAAGACAAATAAGATTTTGGAGCAGCAAAAAATCGAATTATTAGATCATCATCCGGATAGTCCCAACCTAATTTCCAACGATTTTTTTACTTCCCAATAATCAAGAATGGAATGCGTGGTCAAAATTACCACTCGAAATGGTAATTTTGACTGTTTCAACTGAAGACTGAAATAACTGCTTTAACAATTGGTTTGAACGAATGCAGAAGTATATTCATGTTTGTGGAAAATATTTTGAAAAGCAGTAAAGCACTTTGAGTAGATCCACTGTTTGATTTTATGGCTATATACAACACTAAAAAGATATCCCTCGTATATACACAGCAATATGTTCTACAATATTAAGTACGAATATTTCTCAAAAAAGGCAGTGCTATCTTAGACCATTTATTTATTATATCAACGAAATCTTATTATATTGTGAAAGTATTATTCACATTTTTTCTCATTTCCGAATTTTCTCACTTCCTGATCTTTTTCACACTGATAAAATTATAGCACAGAAATTCACCACATGTAAGAAAATTTCTCCATTGTTGGCAATATTGGTACAAATCGACAACATTTTGAAATTGAGTAAACACTACCTAGGTTCGGCAACAACCTATATTCGCTTTGATTTTATATATATATTTTTATATATTCAGTCAATATTTTTGTCAGTATCAATAGCATCTTCAGGAAAAGTGCAGCTATGAAAAATAAACTCTAGCAAAGCGAGTTAGCAAATTAGCAGTTAATAATTAAATTATCTTGTTGGGACAAATCTTTATGACATATTTTGTAGAATTATAGGCCTCTCGCATAAACTATTTCTTCAAATGTGATACGAGGAACACCTTTTATATTTTTACAATCGACCACTAGATGGTGCTTTTGATATATGTAATCACTATATTCTTAAAGATTGACATTTGTCCACGATAGCTGATAAATAGGGTAAGTAGTTTCTTGACAGCGACAGTTTTAAGACAGTGAGTTTGTAAAATATTGGAGATTATTCTTGAAGGTTTTCGTTGGATGATTTTTTACGATTATAAAAAAGGCCTAATTCCACAAGAATGCACTATATCGTTTCGGTCAACTTTTGGCAATGAACACCATCAGAGCAGAATTTCGTCATGGTCGTGCCTCAGTGAGTGATGAATCACGTAAAGGTTGACAAAAAACTGTTGTGATTCCAAAAAACACCGATGCTGTGCGGAAAATGATAGAATACGATCGACATGTGACTTACAGTGAGGTAGAGGCATCTATTGGCATATTGCAAACTGTAATTCATTCGATTTTACATGAGCATTTATTTGTAAAAAAAAATATGTTCCAGATGGATTCGTCACAGGTGACGAACGATTGATATATGCGTATGAGCCGGAAACCAAGCAACAATCTACTGTATGGGTGTTCCAAGGCGAACCGAACTCCAAGAAAGTTGTTCGTGCAAGGAAAGGAGCACTTCCAAGGAAATAATCGCTTGTTTCTTCGGCTGTACAGGACACATGGCAGCAATTCCTTTAGAGGATCGAAAAGCTGTTAACGCTGAATGGTATACAGTAATTTGTTTGCCAAAAGTTATAGACGAAATCAGGAAGAACAACCGAAAACGTCACATTATTCTTCATAACGACAATGCGAGTTCCCATACAGCACTTCTAACAGTAGACTATTTGAAGGAGAAAAGTTTTGAAATAATGTCTTATTGTCCATATTCACCTGATTTATCGCTGAATTATTTCTTTTTGTTCCCAACTGTGAAACAAAAATGCGTGGACAGCGATTTTCAACACCTCAAGTAGCAGTCGAAGCCTTTGAAACCCATGTTTCTGAGATACAACCTTCAGAGTTGAAAGAATCAGTGGCGGCTCTTGATGACGTACGATGTGAGCTGCTGCACGGATGAGACTGCTTCGTTTAAGCTTTCATATATACAGAGAAGCAAGTAACCGTACCGAAATCTTCCGAAATAGTTCGAAGTAGTCTCATCCGTGCAGCAGCGCACATCGTACGTCATCAAGAGCCGCCACTGGAAAGAATGTTTTGAGAACTGGTTCGTAAGCATGCGAAAGAGTATAGACCATAAAGGCGAATATTTTGAAAAACAATAAAATAGTTTGGTTTCCCAAAACTTTTGTTTTCTTCCCAGATTTTGTAAAAATATAAAAGGTGACTCTCGTAGAACTTTTCAAAACAAGCCGTGAAAAGGAAGAAAAAATACGGAATGACCACGTTGAATGTTTTATTTCAATACAAATTAAAATGAATTCTAAAATAAGTGCTTCTAAACTGCAAGGCAGAACTAAACGTTCGATTTCCAACAATTACATATTGTTTTGAACTTTTCCCCGAAGACAATTTTAAAATTTATAATTTATTTATGTATATTTATTTTCCAGGTTACTATAGACAAATAGTATATTAACGTACAAGTTGCATAAGACATGATTTTAGTGCACGCGTTCAAGTTTAGAAAACGAGCCGCAAGGCGAGTTTTCTAAAGAACAAGTGCACTAAAATGTCTTATGAAACGTGTATTTTATACTATTTTTTTCTATTTCGGACATTAAAAGTTCAAAGAGACTTAAAATAAGAGGCATGTTTTGTACGAAAATTGTAGAAATTTTCTTTTTTTTGAAGTTGGTAGCATTGATGTTTAACTAGAGCATTTTAAATATTTGAAAATCGGCGGTGTTATATGTCATTTTAAGTTTAAAATTTAGATTGATTTATGCAATGACCAACCTCTAAAAACAAAATTTTGCGTGCGAAAAAGTAATACTTTATGCAACCCAAACGGGTGTCGAAAAGTGCACTTTATAGCACCGAAATAGAAAAAATATATTTTGAAAATAATTTAAATTAGTTCTGGTACACTTTTGTAGACAGTGACTGTACATTTTTGTATGTTTATGTTTTTTAGCGCTGTCCGATGTCTAGGAAGTGGATCGACTGGAGTATATTTTGATTTATTCGTACTTTATATGTCCGGTTAATATTTCCGCCAGAGATTGATCTGCCTTCCAGTGAGCGTGTTGTGTCAAGATAAAAAAGTTTATTTTTTATCTTTTATTTAAATGTAATTCCGGTTTGTCTTGCTTTTGAGTGTTTTATGATTTAGTAAGTCATTACAGTATTATACGAGTTTTGCTTTTCTCGTATTTTTGATAATTTTAAACTCACTGGTGCAATCTCTCATTAAGTTTTTTTTTGTGTGTGAAAATTTTACGCTAGCGTAAGTTGTTTTTCAGACCACATTTATATATTATTTCGTTTCTTTGTAATTTATTTGTAATTTTGATAATTTATATTGATTGATTTATTGTTATATTAGTTTAATAGATAGATGGTGAAGAAAACTATCAAATTTTTTATATGGGAGTTTTTATTGCCACGTTATTCTAGAACATTTTGAAATTCAGGTTTGGAGGGAGATTTATACTCGTGTTAGTGCGCACGAGTGAAAGTTATTTTACGCGTTTGACAGTTGATCTGTTTATTTTTGATTTGGGGTTAATTAAATTTTGAAATTGAAAGTTTTCTAATCAATCTATTAGGTTTAATTTTGCTCGCGTTTCAATTGAGGTTTTCGTTGTGTGCGTGTTATTTATCACACAATCTTTTTCCTTTGTGCTTTTGTAAAATGATGCATTAGCTCTCTTTATACTTAGTAAAGAGTTTTTTTTTCTTTTTTTTAATAAAATATAATATAGAATTGTGTATTTTTACTAATTGACTTAAATTTCCACGTTCCTTTACGGGAAACCCTGGTTCAAGAAGAGTCTCAATTAAAAGAAAAAGCTGACCGAGTTCAAGTTCGGACATATTGTGGTGAACAGTGGATGATCATTCAATTAAACCCACTATTCACGGCAATATGTTATGTGTTGCATAGAGTCGGCCACGTTGGGCGAGTTTGTCAACGAAAATCATAAACGAATCGAATTGAATGATTAGAATTTGTAAAAAATATGTAAATAGGTAAATTATCTAGAAACTACGTTATTTACATCTAACGATATAAAAGCAACAAACACATTCAAAGTAAATTCTTTATTATTATGATATGGTACAGAAGTAATTTATAGGATTACATAATTGGCTTCGAATTGCAATAGTCTGTATCACAAGTGGAACAGGAATTTACTTTGACCATAGTTTGAAGTATGCGACAATAATCAGCTCCTTGAGGGACAAAACCACAAACTCGGCCTACAACAGTAGTTGTGTTTCTAACTAAAAAGAACAATAAATTAAATTATTACAACAATTAAATAAATTAATTCAATTAAATTCAATTACTTTATTCACTGATAATAATTCTAATATTGTAGTAATACAAAAATGCGCAGCAAAAATCTATTTAATAAAATAATTTGAATCATACTTGAGTAGGTAAAACCTTAACATATTTTGTATAAAATAAAAAAATTTTTCAATAATATAAAGATATTATGAAAAATCGGGTGTGGAGAACACAATACAAGCTAATATTTGTGTGAAAGTATCTTTCCAGTCATGCAGACAAGTGTTTCATCTTACTATAGAATCATCAGTACATGCTTCTGGACAGAGACTTTCACCATGAATAACACCCTTACTAAATTACAAAAGTTATTAAAACAGAGCGCAGAAGAATATTCAGCGCGATATTGACTAATGTCAATATTGCGAACGCCAAAAACAATCATCGCTGTCTTCATAGCAAGTGTAAGACCTAACAAGCAGTTTCCATCTGACGGACACAAACACAACTTGCGGAAAGTGTATTACCGTGCCTCCACTTTACATCAGACACTACGAATAGCGCATATAGCCAAGTAATTTGAAAGATATTTGCATAGGTAAAACAAAAACATTTTTTAATAATATAAAAATACGAGGGTAGGCTTGAAAGTAATGCACACATGATTATACAGCGCGAACGAAATGACCATCAGAAGCGCGCCAGGTAGAATGTGGATGTGACATTCGCCCTTTATACGCATGTACAGGTTTGAGGTCGTTGAATTCATCCAGTGTATTTTGAGAAGCAGAAGTATGGAGACGTGTTCTAGTGCTATGTCAACGCCAGTTAAACAACGTGCTGTTATCGAATGTTTGACTGTTGAAATAGTAACTCCTAGTGAGATTCATCGTTGTTTAAAGGATGTTTATGGTAACGATGCTGTCAGGTCTACTGTAAACACATGTACCGCAAAAAATTCTTTTGACTGTGTTTTAGGATGCTCACTGAGTTTATGTGATCCATTTTCTGGAACGAAAGGCCACGGTACATTCTACGGTACATACATACTCTAAAACAACTCTGACGTCGAGTTTGTCGTGTTAGAGGTAGCCTGGAATCAATAATCTTGCAACAGGACAACGTTCGTCTACACACCTCGCGCACAACTGCAGAGGCTCTGAGAAACCTGAAGTTTGAACAAATTCTGCATTCTCCTTACTTCCTCGATCTTGCGCATTACGATTTTAATTTTTTTCCTCTACTCAAGGGAGACCGCGAGGATAATCATTACACCTTGGACGATGTGGTAAAGGCAGCTGGATTCCTGGAGTCCTAGGTTCAAGAAAAGTCGGAAAAATTTTTCAGTGACGGAATGAAAAAACTTGTTACACGTTGGTAGAAAAAACGTAGCCTTAACGGTGACCATGTAGAGAAATAAATATATGATTTTGAAGCTTAAGAATTGCACTTTTTGCCCGATCTTGCTATTTGTTTTTGTTCGTGCTGTATAAGCATGTGTGCATTACATTTCAGCTTACCCTAGTGTTATTAAAAATCAGGTGTAAATGTTCTTCTTCTAATAAGCTTTGTCTTAATAACTTTAGTAATGTAGTAAGTATGTAACTTATGGTGAAAGTATCTCTCCAGCAGCATGTATTGATGATGATATAGTAAGATGAAACACGCAACTGCGTATCTGGAAAGATACTTTTACACAAATATGAACTTGTATTGTGATCTCTACACCCGACTTTTAATAATATTTAATATTATTAAAAATATTTTTGTTTTATGCAAAATTTGGTGAGGTTTTATCAAAAAATTTTCGTCAGCATATTAACATTGAATTTAAAAAGTTGATTCTGAAATAAGTATAATTAGCAATTTTGAATAAATGCTAAATAAATTCAAATATAATTATTTCTGCGCATTAGCTATGAACCAAATTATTTTTGATTACTTACTCACAACATCTGCTTGCACACATGTAACAGAAACTTCTGCTGCATTTTCTAGTTGAAAATATGACGCAAGAGGTTTGTGCATAAATTTATCTTTTGAACAAGGTTCTTTTATAAAGTCTGTATTAACTGCATTTGCACATCCGCCATTTGGTGGACCAAGGCATTCGTAACACTTAAGTGCCCAACCTGAAAGTAAAAAAAAAAGATTTATTTGAAAAGTATTTCATATGCTGCTAATATTTTTAGGTAATTTATTTTTTCCTTTCTTTAACATCCATATTTATTTATTTAATAATCTGTACAAAGAAAATACGATATGTAAATTGTGTGTTTGAAATATTTGACATGTAGGAAACTGTCCATTGGCAGGTTTCTGTACAGTATAATTAAAAAAGAAAATTCTTTATGGTACATCTAGAAGATTAAATTTTAAATCTGGTGAACAGGTCAGTAGGATTGAACCACTTGGGTCTACGCCTTCTGATGGGTCGATTGATTAAAGTATTTTCCAGAGAATTGGGATGATTACTTAATATTTCCGCCTATTTTTCAGAGAAAGTTTTGATTTCGTCCTTCACTATTTTTATTACTATATATCAAGTGATGGGCTATGATGCTATTTGGGACATACTATGGAGCCTTGATAATCATACGGTCTACTTTCGACTGAAATCTTTCCAGTATCTCAATGGTAGGTATAGAAGCAGTCCTCCAGCTGTATTCCATAACTCCAAATGGGATTTAATGTTACTTTGTTTTCCAGGGATAGGTTGATTCTTTGACTAATTAACCAGTATAGTCTACTAAGTTTAAGGCTTAACTGCTTCCTCTGTAGAGCGTAGTTATTTAGATAGACTGCATGACAATAACCTCTTCTGGTGGTAAATGCTACTCGAACAGATTTACTTTCGTTAACTCTGATTCGCCAATTCGTTAAGGAATTTCGAAAGGTAAAATTTAAAAGTAATCTTTATTGATTTAAAAAAATGGAGAAACATTTTTCTTTAATTGTTTTATTTGTTTGCATTAGAGCTCGTAAAATCAAATATTTTTTACATTCTATTCTTAATACCCGACGAAGTTGATTTATTTCCTATAATATTTAATTACAATATAATTGTTACAGTAACACCATATTGAATAACCAGCATTTCTACTGCCTTTTAAAATTATTGATTTATTTAAATTTGCACTGTTGTTGAAAATTTAAAAGTTAGTGTTATAAAAAGAAATAATAATGATAATAAAACAGTAATTAGGAAGTTCTTTTGGCAGTACCGTGAGTTTTCGATCTGGGCCGTTAGGATAATTAATTAATTGATTAAAATTAATACGTTATGATTGTAATATTGGATAACTTTAGCAAAATTACATATAACACTTTTATGTTAATTTTTATGCTAAATTATCGTTGTCACTGAAAAGAAGTGTCGGACTTAAGTTAATGAGAATGTTATTAATATGGTGGTATAGTTTACTGCTAATAAAAGTTTGATACTATCCTTTTTACTAAAAATGGCTTACTTACTGAAATGTTAGGTGCAATTTTTTTATTTAAGCGTTTCTTTTAAAGTGTGAAAATAAGTTTTAGCCGTAGCTTTATGCAAAAGAATTTGATTTTAATGATGTGTAAAACTGTTTTGAAATTACATTTTATCATGACTTTGCAAAATTTGAATCATTAGTGTCTAGGTTTCTTCTGGAGTATAGTTAATTAAAAAAGGAAAGCTATTTTATGTTAATGTAAATTCTCATAAAAGGAATTTACATAAATGTTATGCTAATCTCTTTATAGTATTCCTTAAATACAGATTTATGTTCAAGCAAAGTTATTAGAAGAAACGTGTAAGAAACTAATCATACTAACTTTAAATTATTCCATTCAATCCGTATGCGGATTGAGTTATATACATACGTAAATTCAATTATAATAGTTAACTTACCTTCGTTAAATATAATAGTCAGGAGAAAGAAACACAATACATGTGTGTAGATATACATGTTGGATATACTTCTATCTGTGAACTACTACTATTTATGAATTATTGTCATTTACGTATATTTATATAATTGACCTTCGTGGTCATTAAAGCGTTGAATTTTAGTTATTTGTTGATAGTTCCCAATTTGAGTCATTTACCTGTAATTTCGTTGATTGCACAACACTCTGTAAACTTACGAGACAAGTATTCACGGGGATTCACACATTTAGCAGGGCAGGCATCCGCTAATTTTTAAAAGAGTCATACGAAGCAATTTTATGCGTTCATCAAAAATATCGATTATAATCGCATATTGTGCAGAAGCACCTGAATCTAAAAATCACGCAGTGGGGAAAAAGTATATGTACTCCAAGCTATGCATGATAGTTACACATCGTGTTTCAAAAAGACCTACATCTCAGTAGGTACTGAGTAACTAGTACTTGCAAATTATTATAAGCCGCTTGCCTTTTACTTATAACTATTTATTTAATGTCGTTTTGACATTTATTATTTTATGATTAGCAATATATTTTTTTCTCACAAATAATTTTTTACTTAGTAAACAATACTACTAAATAATGTATACATTGTAAGAAAATATTTTGATTGTTGAAACATATTTCCGAAGTGCACAATTTCTCAAAGGAGAATGGCAATATTCCTACACGAAATGTACGAGGCAGTTTCATTTGCAGTTTCCTAATAGAGGATAGGAATAGGATAATATCGCGTTACATCGTCACATTCTTCTAGTCCTGGAGAATCTGTGTTAAAAGGCAAACGTTCTGGTAGACCACGTACACAGTAAAATATAGTTGAAGACGTAGAAAACCTTGTTGGAGAAAACCCACATACATCAGTTCGTCGTTTATCAGTTCAAACGAACGTATCGTTTAGTACCGTTCAAAGAATTTTGAAGCGTCGTTCACTTACGTATGCATACAAAATATCGGTTGTTCAATAGATCTTATCTAGAGATCACACTAGTAGGCTTAATTATTTCACCTTCTTTCAAGAAAATTTAAATAATGACGAAATTCTTGATCTAAGTTTGTTTTATTGATGAAGCATGGTTTCATTAAAGCGGGTTTGTAAATAAACAAAACTGCAAAACATGGTCTATAAACAATCCAAACAATCACATCGAAGTTCACTTACATCCTGTTAAGGTCGGAGTATGGTTAGCTATATCTCGTCGTAGAATAGTAGGATTAATATCTTTTCACAATAATATTAATAGCCGACGATACCGAGAACAGTTATTCACACCATTTTAAATTAAAGTACAACAGGACGAATTCAGTGGGGGTTACTTTCAGAAAGATGCGGCTACTGCACATACAACGTGTGAAAATTTAGTGCTTGTAGAACGTTACTTCCCTCATCGAGTTATAAGCAGAGGTGTTTGGCAAGCGCGATCACCAGACCTTACTCCATTTTCTATTTTCGGATTGCTAAAAAGTTAAGTATATAAGACAAGAATTAATAACTTAAATGACATGATAAATACAATTACAATTAAATGTAATAAAATAACACCAAATGTATTGCAGAATATTTTTAACAACTTAAAACGTTGTATTGCATTATGCATTCAATAGAATGGTAACCATTTTGAACACTTGTTATAAATTATAATAATTAAAATTTCTACAAATTTGTTATTTGCCTTGGTTGTTTGATTAATATACCATATTTAAAGTTTTCTTATTAAATAAATTAATAATCTAATTGTACTTTTTATTAATTTCATCACCATATCGCTCGATGATAAATTTTGACAGTGATAGGTAGATAACCTTTATACTATTTAATCTAGTTATATCCGCATTGCAAGAATGCAGAACATCATAATTTATAGGAAAAATTTATGGACAACTAGATGTAATTCTTTTATGTCAGACGATGATGTCACCGTCCGCGCCACGCGCCAGCACGCCCTAGTATATCTCGCGGAAACACTAGAAGGAAATCTCTAACTCTACATAAGCGAATAAAATAAAATTAAAAAACCCTTACCACAATAGAATTTAATGATTCTAAATACTTATTTCTACAACCACGTTGTCATCTTCAGTAGAAAAAACAGTGTAACACTTGAACGCACAAAAACACTCACAGAAGGATTGTTCTGAACGTCTTCTAGTTTAACACTAAAATCTTCAATCTTAAATGCCATAAAAATTACCTATATTTTGGTAAACCCCACCTATTCATGCAAGAGCATTAACCCATTATTTGTAAATTCTTTAGAAAAACCGTTTAGAAATATTATAAAAGCCGTAATTTAACATACATTAAGGATCCAATTATGAAGCTAATCCTTAAATTATGTTGAAATATAAATTTGGAAATTAATGTTGAGTCAGAATATTTTAATGGCAAATATTGTAATGAAACTAATTTAAAAATAAATTCCATGAATTCGAATATTTCTTAATGGTTTTCCTATTTTTCTTGCTTTAATAACATCTAACTGTCAATTAACTCAGATAAAGAAAAACCTGGTATAGGACCCAAATCTGCCTTAATTACGTTATTCCTATTTTTAAAGATAAAAATGCTCTAAAAACTATCTAATTCGCGGGGGCGTGTGACGTTTTTTATTAATCTCAGACAGTCAGATGTTACGTTGTGATCTGATTCAAGAATATGTCGGGCAACACTTGTTTTTTCGGTCTATTGAATCTAATATGCGAAACATGTTCTTTATAACGAGTTAGAATCGAACGTTTTGTTTGGCCGACATATTTTTTATCACAATCCTTACAATTTATTTCATAGATACCAGATTTGTTGTTTACCTCAACTTTGTCTTTCGCGTTGCCTAAGAGAGATTTTAGGGAGTTATTCGACCGAAATGCTACTTGAACATTATACTGTTTAAAGGTTTTACGTAAATTTTTCGTAGTTTCGTGAAACGGTAAACTAATAATTTTTTTGCTCGAATCAATTTGAGGTAGCAAACATGTGGAATCTTGAATTGTTTTTCTTACTTTATGTTTTCTAACTAGCTTGTTTATTATTTCTGAATCGAAACCGTTGTAACTCGCGATTTTCTTAATTAAAGTTAATTCCTTTTCATATCTATCCTTTGTCAATGGAATGCCTAACAAACGATTGATAAGAAAGTTGAAAGAGGCACTCTTGTGCTGAAAAGTATGGTTTGAATATGCGGTTATAAATATGTTGACGTTGGTTTCTTTTCGGTAAATATCAAACTCTAAGTTTTTGTCATTCCTAATTACTAAGGTATCTAAAAATGGCAAACCTCCGTTGTTTTCCTTTTCAACCGTGAATTTAATACTAGGAAATTTTGAATTTAATTCTGTTACAAAATAATCTAAGTCGCACTTATTGGTATCAAAAATTGCAAACACATCATCTACATACCTGACCCATATGTTTGGAAAATATTTGGCTGTCCTTGTTTCCTTCAGTACCTATCCAAGAAACGTTAAAATATTTGTCTGAATTACTTCATAGTAATCACGTTGAAAAGGAAAAAATAAATGAATATTTGCAGTTAACAAGCCTTTGTTGCCCAAAATTGCTTCCAATTCGAAGGCAAGTTCTTTGAACAGCAACAGCCATGGGTAATTGCTTATCTCCATTTATCGCGAATTTATTTATGAGTCACTTTGAGATTGAGTTTAAAAAGTCAGCCAAATATTTTCCAACATATGGGTCAGGTATGTAGACGATGTGTTTGCAATTTTTGATACCAATAAGTGCGACTTAGATTATTTTGTAACAGAATTAAATTCAAAATTTCCTAGTATTAAATTCACGGTTGAAAAGGAAAACAACGGAGGTTTGCCATTTTTAGATACCTTAGTAATTAGGAATGACAAAAACTTAGAGTTTGATATTTACCGAAAAGAAACCAACGTCAACAGATTTATAACCGCAGATTCAAACCATACTTTTCAGCACAAGAGTACCTCTTTCAATTTTCTTATCAATCGTTTGTTAAGCATGCCATTGACAAAGGATAGATATGAAAAGGAATTAACTTTAATTAAGAAAATCGCGAGTTACAACAGTTTCGATTCAGAAATAATAAACAAGCTAGTTAGAAAACATAAAGTAAGAAAAACAATTCAAGATTCCACATGTTTGCTACCTCAAATTGATTCGAGCAAAAAATTTATTAGTTTACCGTTTCACGAAACTACGAAAAATTTACGTAAAACCTTTAAACAGTATAATGTTCAAGTAGCATTTCGGTCGAATAACTCCCTAAAATCTCTCTTAGGCAACGCGAAAGACAAAGTTGAGGTAAACAACAAATCTGGTATCTATGAAATAAATTGTAAGGATTGTGATAAAAAATATGTCGGCCAAACAAAACGTTCGATTCTAACTCGTTATAAAGAACATGTTTCGCATATTAGATTCAATAGACCGAAAAAAACAAGTGTTGCCCGACATATTCTTGAATCAGATCACAACGTAACATCTGACTGTCTGAGATTAATAAAAAACGTCACACGCCCCCGCGAATTAGATAGTTTTGAGAGCATTTTTATCTTTAAAAATAGGAATAACGCAGATTGGGTCCTATACCAGGTTTTTCTTTATTTGAGTTAATTGACAGTTAGATGTTATTAAAGCAAGAAAAATAGGAAAACCATTAAAAAATATTCGAATTCATGGAATTTATTTTTAAATTAGTTTCATTACAATATTTGCCATTAAAATATTCTGACTCAACATTAATTTCCAAATTTATATTTCAACATAATTTAAGGATTAGCTTCATAATTGGATCTTTAATGTATGTTAAATTACGGCTTTTATAATATTTCTAAACGGTTTTTCTATAGAATTTACAAATAATGGGTTAATGCTCTTGCATGAATAGGTGGGGTATACCAAAATGTAGGTAATTTTTGTGGCATTTAAGATTGAAGATTTTAGTGTTAAACTAGAAGACGTTCAGAACAATCCTTCTGTGAGTGTTTTTGTGCGTTTAAGTGTTACACTATTTTTTCTACTGAAGGTGACAACGTGGTTGTACATATACGTATTTAGAATCATTAAATTCTATTGTGGTAAGGGTTTTTTAATTTTATTTTATTCACTTATAACCCACAGTCTCCGATTTGTTAGTCTACATAAGCGATCGGTAAGTGGGAAGCAGAGGCATTGAAGAAGTGACTGTCGCGTTAGAACATTGATATATAAATGTGAAATAAATACTGATATATAAATGTTAAATAAATACTGTTATTTGTTCTTAAGTGATTTTAGTGTATAATTATTATTAATATAGTGTTTTAGTGATTTATTTAGACGAACCCTAAAAGACAAGTTCTTGACAATATTTTACATTTTACTGACAAAATAAAAACGATTTTAGCGTAAAGAAAAATTCTGGAGTATGTACAAAATTGTACAGTTCTCCAGTATATTCCAACCACCTGTTTGATTCAGTTACTGCATCGAGAATAATAACAATGATACGCAATCTACGCTTCCTCTATCTTCACCAACTTATAATGCGAGAGCTGCACTGCATTCATTTTCGTACCGTACAAACAAATATTTGAATGAAGTTTAATATTTGACCGAATTTGTTTTGATAATTGTCGCTAAAAGTCTAGCCGTTGATTCAATTAAATTATAGCAAATGTTTGGCTCTATTTTTCGGTGGATCCTTTCGATAAAGTAGCTTTTAATATGCTTTCTGGTATTTTCAGTCCTTATGGAGAAGTTTCCAATAAATGTGATGCGTTGTGTAACAACCATTCTCAAACGAGATAAGCCTTATTTTGGGGGCCATTATCTAGTTGAAAGTAATAATGACCAAAAGCATTTTTTTTAAATGCACTTTCATGTAAGTTATCTATATGGAAGTTTAAATATATAGATATGTTATGTATCTCCATGTCATGATGATTGCGTCCCTATGTTTTGCGGTGGGTTTTAACTGTATTTTCTCTTTTCGTACATTCTCTTTTCGTATCCTTTCCCAAATTTTACCTGTGTTGACCTTGTTTATTCTCGTTTCGTACATTGAATAAAAATTTTACCTATTGAATGCTCGTTTCGGGAGTTTAAGCAAAAAACGGGAATTTGTTTCTTGTGGTCGCATGACGGAAGACAGATATTAGTGTTCGCAAGTTACGTAAATTTACTGAGATAAGGCAAAATTATTTTTACTGATGTAACGTAACGCTAAATAAATAATACAAAAACTGGCTCTGTTATCTCTCGAAATGCAGTAGCGTTCCAGGAACTTAACTTTGGTGAGCGAGTTGCTGTAGAAAATTAGAAACCAACGAGCCAGACCCTTATTAGCGTCAGTGAAGACGGCGTGTGTCGTTCTTTACGAAACGGTGTCGCAAATTAACCAGCTCTTAAACGGGGAAAATGCGCCACCGTGTATCTTATACTTTGTTGGTCTGTACGCTGTAATCTACCCCAGACGGAGATCGTAGAAAATATTATAACCCATCAGGCGGAAAAAGGAAAGATGGTTTAAGAAGGAAGATACTAACGCCACTTCCTCAAAGAATACTCGCACATAAATGGACTCACTACTAAATTTATCAGTATTGCATCGGATTGAGCATAGAACATAAAAAAGGTATATGTGAGACAAAGAAAGACAATTAAAACAAATGTACGAGATATATGTCGGTAACCCAAACTATGATTAATAGCCTTTTTTTCAATCTATATATATATATATATATATATATATATATATATATATATATATATATATAAAATCAAAAACATTTCATTTGTTCTCTATAGACTCACAAACTACTTAATCGATTTTGATAAAATTTGCCGATGTTGTGTGGAAGGATGTTTTCATATTTTTCTTTCCAAAGTTTATCGGCAAATACTCGTATTAAAGAATTAACAATATGTGACATATAAAATATGACAGTACAAAATATAATACGAGTATACTGTTACTTTTTAGAATTATAGTAATTGAATGTTTATATTAAAAAAAAAAAACTCTTTTAAAAATGTTATAAGTTCTGAAACATGTACTTAAGATGTACTTTAGAGTTAAAGTATCTTAAGTAAATAAATATTCAATTAAAGCAGGAAATTATCTGCAGTTCTGTTAATAATTTTTTTAAATTTATTATTTTTGCAATACATTTTGCATTCTACGCCAATAATTGGTTTGAGTAGCGTTTAAAAAAAGTTAACAACGTTTAAAAAGTTTTTGTATTTAAGTGTCTGGGTTTTCAAGAGCCACAACTGCACATATGCATAGTGTTTTCAAGTTGTCTCTTAGCAATTATCTCGACAGAATGGCAATTACCTCGACATTACAGTGAGCAATTAATTTTTGTCTGCGAGCACAGTTATCGAATTGCTATGTGATTACAACAGCTGGAAATTATCAATCTTCATGTGCATATGTAGTATGCTCGCAAATCGGAAAACCATCTGCTCTGTTTGCTTAATGCACCAGATGGAATAACGAAGAATATTTTGTATCCAGTGATAGTTCGATTATAATAAAATATCACTGATTCGTTGTTTAGCTAGAGAATAAACAAAAATTCTATATCGGTTAATGGCAAAGGAAGTTTTAATTTTTCTATAGAATATGGCCGAGCAACGCTGAGCTACTAGCAGCTAGTTGTATACAAAAAAGATAGCTAATTAAACTTTAAACAATTATATACCCTGTATAAATTCAAGGACCAAATATGGTAGGAATTTTATTTACAATGAAATTAAATTTTTTTATTAAAAAATAATTAACTAAGTATGGTCTAGAGTAATAGGCGAAAATATTAGCAAGAACAACATAGGAGAAATTTCAGAAATCTCCTTCGTTTTGCGAACAAATTTTACATAAAACAGAATGTATATCAAAATTTGAAAAATATAAGGAATCTAAAATCCTTTGTTAATTATAAAGTGATACAATTAATTAGCACTTCGACAATTAGAAGTGAAAACGATATATAACATTTATGTAAAAGATCGCCAATCGCAATTTAAAATAAAATAGTATAACGAATCAATTATTCAGCAAATAAGAAAAATTAGTGGAATAAAATAGCCTTAATTAAGTAACCGTCATATAAAATTCAACGCAATAAAATAAATCTAGTTAAATTATGAACAAAAGCAAAGGAAAGCCTCGACTGTAATATCGCAGCAAAATATTTTTTATAAAATGGCCGCTACGGAGGCAACTTCTTAATTCTTGATATAACAATTAATAAGTGATTTAATGAAATAAGTTTTTCGGGAGACAATTAACAAAACACTCACTTATCATTTCATCGGAGAAATGCAAGTCTTCTCGACGGAAGGAAAGGCGTCTGCCCGGTCAAATAGATACAACACGTGATCAATGTACAGGACTCGATTAATCTGCAATCATCGGGGCGGTTTTCCAAAATAATGTAACTCCACTTTATTAGGTCTATCCTAGACAGCCTACAGAAAAAGATACCACGAAACTTAGCGATGAATATTGCAACAAAGGGGGTCAACAAAAAAAAAGTAAACGTGACTTACCAAGAGGGTTTATTGGGTTTTGTTTCAGTTGCCGAGTAATTAGTCAGCCAAAGCGACTACCTTAATTAGATGATTAGATCAAAGTCACGTCTACCCCAGGGAGTGATTAAGTTTCAAAAATTTCATCAAAGAAATAACCAAACTCACATTAAAAGACTTCATCTAATGGACACGTGCAATTGGAAATGTTCGTCAAACCAAAGTGACCAAACAAAAGTCACGCACAACCATTATCACTACTACTTCGGAAAAATCCAATACCTACCTAGCGCCGTCAACGATAAAATAAGGCACTACATAGAGCACACGAAGGTATACGGGGACTGATCAATAAAATATTGTAACAACATTTAAGAGCTGGCCTACACTAGTTCAGCAAGTGTATACAATTCACGTGGATATAGGCAGTACCGAGGAATAAACATGTGTTGCTTCAATCATATATGCAATGTTACCACACAAAAAAGAGGAGATATATGTAAAACTGTTTAGCCGTTTAAACAAACGTGTCTCTGAGTTCAAACTAAGAGAGTACGTAGCTTTTGAAAAGGCCGCCGTAAACAGTTTTCTTAAGGTATTTCCAGAAATTGAAGTAGAAGGCTGCCATTTTCATTTTAACCAAGCACTTTGGAGGAAAACCTAAGACCTTGAACTTTTGGCAGAGTATAGAGATAAAGAAGAAGTAGGACAACATCTCGATATGTGCGCAACCCTAGCGCATTTACCGCCAGTATATACTGACGAAGGTTGGTTGGTTGTAATGGAAAAATCGCCCGTATATTATGTTAATTTCTTTATACAGTACTAAATATATTAATTTTATATATTGCCAGTCCTAAGTCTGGAAAAGTGTGACGGAAGATTTATGTAAACAATTCGCGGTCACAATATGAGTGTACGAAACGAGCATTCATTAGGTAAAATTTTTATTTAATGTACAAAACGGGAATAAAAAATGTCAACGCAGGTAAAATTTGGCAAGTGTACGAAAAGAGAATGTACGAAACGAACCTAAATCGTTTTAAATGTTTCTTCTTTAACGCTAATCTATAATTTCTCTCGACCAATTTCTTCCGACCAATTCGCCTGATTTCCAAAAGCTAAATATACTTTTGTTAGAAAAGATCACCGTCTTTATGGGCATATTTACAAACGTTGCAGCAAATGTCTATTATTTCTCTGGGTTCGCAGTATTAATTAACGGGTTTCTGCGTAGTGTACGTATATTAAACTCACATCACGTAGTTTATTGCGTATGATTTTTAGAGTTATACATTTTCCATTTCTATTTTCCAACATTTTTATACAAATTGTTAAGTTGTCAGAAGGATTTTGATTAATTCTTTGTAATAAGAGAATTTCATTCTATTGATAAAATACACGTGATCTTGCATAATGTCTTTTATTCTCTACACTTTAATCGTTGAACAAATTTGCCGTAAAGGTCATTGTGCAGCTTTCTTTGTGCTAGTATTTGCAGAACAATTTTACGAGCATACAATACTGATTAGCAGACACTATTGAATTGTTTGTAACCATCAATGCAGCTTTCAGTAGCTTTCAGGGCTTTCCAGTGGCATCGCGCTCCCTGTTCTACACTGTATCTTTCTCTACCTTTCTCTTTGAAATTTGCTTGTGAATGAATTTTAATTTTTTTCTTTTGGAACGGGTACTTTCTATTGATACTAAATTGATTTCATCGAATAACCTAGTTAATTTAGTATATTCCTGGCTATATTTGTATAACAAAACCGCATTTATCAAAAGAGTTATTTCAAAATAACGTACAGTTAATCTGGTGTATGAATACATAATTCCCTCAGGTAAGTATAATTAAAATAATATTTGTGATAGCTATAAATATATAACAGTTTATTATATTACAGTGTACACAAAAAAGGAGATAATTCTGATGTTAATAATTACAGGCCCATATCAATCCTACCCAACTTTGTAAAGGTGTTTGAGGCTATACTATATGATCATATTTACTCTCACATTAAATCATTCCTGTCGCCAAATAAACATGGCTTTATGTCTAAAAGGTCGACCACTTCAAACCTCGCTCTTTTATCTCAGGCTGTATCTGAAACACTTGACGGGGAGAGCAGATGGACGTTATCTATACTGACTTTTCTCGTGCCTTCGATACCATTGACCATGTTGGGTGAAATAAGTTTATTTGGCTTCAGCAACTCACTAATAATGCTCCTTACTTCTTACCTTACTAATAGAAGGAATTTTGTATACTATAATGGCTACAGGAGTGCCCCAGGGTTCCAATCTTGGACCCTTATTATTTAACATCGTTGTTAATGATTTACTAATTTCTATTAATTGTCGTGTTTTGGCTTATGCGGACGATTTAAAATTTTTTATCGAATTGGTGGTGCTCAAGATGCTGCCCTTCTTCAAGAGAACCTGGATCGTGTCACAAATTGGTGCTCTTCAAACAAATTAAATTTAAACATCGACAAATGCTGTTTCATATCCTTCACCAGAAAATCCAATAGATATCTTTCCAATTATTCTATTGACAAGATAGCAATCAACCGAAAAACGCATGTCAATGATCTTGGGGTTACTTTTGATGAAAAGCTGACATTCGCTGATCATGTTTCCCAAGTGACTACGTCAGCATTCCGATCATTGGGTTTCATTATCCGTACGTGTGAGGACTTCGACAACATAGCTTCACTCAAGTCACTTTTATGTGCGCTAGTTGTTAGCAAGTTACAATATGCCGTTATCGTGTGGTATGCAATATATGATTGCTATACTCATACAGTTGAATCCATACAGAGCAAGTTTCTAAACTATTTAAGGGTCTACTTTAGTGCCCGAAAAATTACCATTTCAGAAATATGCAACCCACATTACAGCATACTACAACAGACTAGGCACCAAGACGCCCTACTGAGAGGGTCGAAGGATTATGTAAATTAGCAAACAAATTTGATTATTGACACATCAGCTACTTGGGATTTATTTATGCCTTGTTTTCAGCAGATAGATGATCTGTGTATTTCCGCCTAAAATTTTTTGAATCGTAGATAAAGAATAGATGTATTATTATAACAAATGTAACTTAATAGGTTCTAATATAAAATAAGTAGTGTAGTAAAGCTACACAATTTTACCCATACATACCTAATTGAAATACTTAGATGCTTGCGTAAAGTAAAAGACAAACAAATGTATTAACTTGTTTTCCTCTAAAAGTGGTTACGGCATTACCTGGCTTTCTAATCCTTCTTAGTCATTTAAAGTTAATCACCTGGTTACTTGGAAAAATGTATATAATTCGATAAAGATATGACCATATGATATTAGTGTTGGTGACCGTTGTAATTTTGAAATATAAACAACAATGGGACTTCACTCCTAAAAAAGATTGACAACCGCTGCAAAACGGAAAAGTAGAAAACAGTTGATGAAACAAATTCGGATAAAAAATCGAATAGTGTCTCAACGTGATAATATTGTAGATAATGAAATTGTTTTCACTGAGGCAAATTCGGCACGCGACGACAGTTTTGATTCGGATATATCAGATGAGGTTTTTATTGAAACAGGAAATATAAACAATATTGCAAATTTTACTCTTGCTGGACGTAGGATTGTTGATATAAATCATCTGTTTACTGTTCTAAAAGGAATACGACATGAAATGTTTGGCTGTACTTTTCAAAATGTAGAAATAAAAGCGGAAAAACATTTTGGTTTTAAAAGTTTTTTACGTATAAATGCAACATGTGTGGAATAACCGATACATTCAGTACTGAAAATGAAAATAAAAAATGTGGAGTAAATGAAGCAGCGGTGTGTGGAACTGTTGCAATAGGGGCGGGTCATTCACAATTAACAGAATTTTCCGCAGCTTTAGACGTTCCTCAAATGTCTTCAGCAACGTATGCGCGTATAGAAAAAAAAGTGCTAAAAAATACAGAGGAGTTAGCATTAAAAGAAATGCTAGCTGCAGGAAAGGAAGAACGTAAGTTGGCAATTGAAGCAGGAGAAATTGATAGCGACGGAATACCTTTTATAACTGTAACAGTGGATGGAGCTTGGTCAAAACGAAGTTACAAGTCTAATTATAACGCTCTCTCCGGCGTTGGGTGCTTAATTGGGACCAGAAGTAAAAAAGTTATGTACGTAGGAGTAAAAAATAAAATGTGCAAAAGTTGTAAAAATAAGGATAAAAAAATGTTCCGTCTTATAAATGTTTTCAAAACTGGAACAGTTCTTCAACTTCTATGGAAGCAGCTATTATTCTAGATGGGTTTAGAATGTCAATAGAAATGCATAATTTGCGATATAAAACTATTATTGGTGATGGGGATAGTAGTGTATATAAAAAAATTCGAACAGCAAAACCTTACGGACCAACATATTTTATTGAAAAAATTGAGTGTCGAAATCATGTGTTGCGAAATTTCTGTACGAAAATACGAGAAATTTCAAAAACTCCTCGATCAGATATGTGTATACGAATTTTTTTACGGCAGAATATTCTTAAATTTAGGGCAGCTGTAGTTAGTGCCATAAAGTACCGCAAAAATGAAAATGTTTCTTTTCAACAAAAAATTGAAAACTTAAAAAATGATATTCTCAATGGACCTGCCCACATATTTGGAGAACATAGTAACTGTGCTAGCTATTTTTGTAGTAAAGATGGTAACAATGGTAACAATTCAAATACTATTGATTACAAACATTTCAAAAGCAGTGCTCTATATGATATATTTTTTCAGTCTTTGAATAGAGTAGCCAATTTATCCTCCAGTTTACTTTATGACGTAGACAATAACGCCGTAGAATCCTTCAATTCTGTTGTAAATAAATTCGTGGGAGGAAAAGAATAAATTTTTCGCTGGGAGGCTCATACCAAGGGAGATGTTTTGCGGCAGCCATAAATTATAATAATAAAGAGACATTTGTATATACATTTGTTAAGAAAACTAATGGGGATAATTTTAACGGTGTATATTTGGAAAAATTCAAAAATCTTAAACTAAATCAAGCAATAAAAAAGAAAAGCAAAAAAAATAAAATTCGAATTCAAAGTGCTGATTCGGATTACGGAGCGTGCAAAATCGTGGTACCTGACATGCCTATTCCGGAATACGAAAGCAAGAGAAAACAATTTCTTGATGAATTGTCATTATCTGATTGTCATAATGTTCAAATTAGGACGGTGAATCAGAGACATAACAACGAATGGGAAAAAGAGAGACAGATAAGATTAACGGCAAGTAACTTTGGCAAGATTTGTAAAATGAGAGAAAAAGCAGACACGGCTAGTACAATAAAACATATGCTGTATACTAATAGATTCAATAATAAAAAACTACCACATTCTCTACAGTATGGCATAGATAATGAAGAAAGGGCCAAGCAAAAATTTATGGAAATTACAAATTTGAAAGTTGAGGCATGCGGTTTGTTCATTGACGAGAAGAAAAAATGTTTAGGTGCCACTCCAGACTGATTAATTGGATTCGATTCTATTGTCGAAATAACATGTCCTTATTCAGCGCGTGATAAATTAATACATGAAGCCATTAACGAAAAATTAATTAATTATTGCACCTTAGATGCAAATGATAGTAACAAAATTTTGCTAAAAACTTTTGATAATTATATGTATCAAGTGCAGGGACAACTCCACATCACCAAAAGAGAGAAATGTTATTTCGTAGTTTATACTAAACACGATTTGAAATATATAGTAATAGAACGAAATGATGATTTCTGAAATCATCATATGATTGAACATCTGGAAAAATTTTATATGAATGTAATGCTTCCAGAAAGAATTGACGCGAGGTATCATAGAGATCAATCTATAAGAAGTATTATGAAAAAAGATCTCTAATTATTTTTTATTCTAATTTTTTTTAAATGCAAACTATTTACTTATGTAAATACAGTAATTTATTAGCTGCAAATTAGTTTGTTCACATATAAATGACTAGAAAATTCATCTTTGATGTTTAGTCTCCGATCCGCACTTAATTTTCGGTGATTATTATGGATCAAAATTCTCTTAAAACTGAATAAAAGGTAATTTAATTAGCCATTGAACCAGTTGCAGCATTTATTTCAATATTTACGCCGATTTATTGGTTGATAAGTTAATATTGTTATAGGTAGAAGCCTGTGGAGCCAATTTACATAATCCTTCGACCCTCTCAGCAGGACGTCTTGGTACCTACGTGTGCTGTAATGTGGGCTGCATATTTTCGGGGACGTTGAGTATCGGGTTGCCTGTTTTTGACTTTTATTTTTATTGATAACTAAACAACAATTACATCTAGACAAAAACGGGCTGTATAGCTACCTAGATATTATAAATACCTACAACACACACATTTCATAACTACATTAGCTGGCCTGGTTATCTCTCAATTTGTCCGGATAGATTTTCTGTTTCTTACCGATAAAAGTCAAACCGTTCAAAAATTTTGAAAAAAACGTAAATACCTACTTAGTTTTTATTGATACATGGTCATACATACATCGAGCGGTCTTTCAACTTTTAATTTGAAGCCAAAAAATGGCCGGAAAAATACACTCATTTCAGTGTGGGATTGCCGGGTATAGCGTAGAGCCTTAAGTTATAAAGTTTATGGAGCGTAGTTTCCCCGTGGTTTGGACTACAGGTTGCTCTTGGATCGTCATGGAGTTGATTCACTGGAAGCAAGACGACACCTGATTGGTTCAAACTTTATCTAAAATGTAATTTTTTATACGATCGACGCGGCTGATTTACTTGCAGAAGTGAATTTTCAAGTACCTCGTCCAAACTCAAGATTGAATGAAGTGCTTCTACGGCTAGAACAAATATTTTGCTGGTGCATTCTGCCAAGAATTTTAATAGTTTAAATAATTTTTTGTTAATTTGTTTCTTCGTTTAATGTTTTTTTTTTATTTTGTTTCCCTATTCTTTCATATTTCGGTAGTTTGATTATTTTATTGAATTATATTTTGTTGTTAATTTGTTTTTCACATGTGTATTATATTTATTATTTGTTTATATTGTCTGTATTGGGGTGGCCTGTTAGACAATTTAATAAATATTATTATTATTATTATTATTATTATTATTATTATTATATTAAAATTCTAATTGTTTAAGAAATAATTTATACTGTCTTCATAAATGCCCATGAAACTTTTATTTAAGAAGTGAAGTTCTGATGTGCATTTGCCGAAATAAGTATGTATATCGAGTAGTTTCGATAGTACCTTAGTTAATAAGGAGAATAATATTAAATATATAAAGAAAACATTAATTAACTCACATATTTTACAACAGAAAAAAGAAACAGCACATTTGGTGATTTAAAGAAGACTTAGAACATAAAGTCAATACGGAAAGGGTTAATTGCGAATTTATATTTTCTCATGTAAAGTAAATATACACTAAAATAACAATGAAACTTCTTAACCTTGTATATGTAGGCTTTGAGACGTCATGAGTTAAATTGTCAGAAACAAGAGTAATAAAAAATTCATTAAAAAGTAAACAGCAAGCGACAAGATATAAATGGGTGGAGAGAAGCGTGTAAATACAGGCCAAGAAACTAACTTGAGTCCCTCACCGTTTTACGCTGGGAAGGTAACAAGGTCTCTGGAAGTAAGTAAAAGAAAATAAAGTTTCTTCTCCAAAATTTCGAAATACGTACAAATTTGTATGAACATAATACTTTTGATTTTCTTAATATAAAGGCGAATTTACACGTATCAAATAGCTAATGGAAGTAACTAAATCAAGTTACTAAATTTAAATACTTGTATCGTGTAAATAACTTGATTTAGTACAGAAACAAGTAATGCATAGTAAACGACTTGAGTCAGTAAATAGAAACAATTTCTATTTTGTTACCCAAGAGCGCTTCTCTTTTTGCACTTCAGCTGAAAGTATTTCTGCTAATTCACCGGATATTTGCAGTATACGTTTCTCCATTGATACATACACAAAATCACGTGCAGCCATGTTTAAAATGACAACTAAATAAAAACACTTTACAAATGTGTAGACTGCACTAAAACACAAAACATCGTTTTTTTAATAACTTACTTAAGTTACTTCCTTTAGCTACTTAATACGTGTAAATTCACCTTAAGTAAAAATAGTACTACAAAGGATAGGAGAAAGTAACTTGAAATTTAAATCATGCTTAAATTAGGATATAAAAATATTTTGTTCTTTTCAACCGTTCACTGATTCTCTATTTCAATCTTTCATGATATATTAATTTAGTTTTCCTAACAAAACGTTTAGTTCTTTCCCAACAATCCATCAAGGACTTATTTGATTAAGAAAGATCCAGTTTTTAACTGTCATGATCACTTATTAGTAGAGTTGTAAGATTTTCCACACATTCCAAGATCCTACTCAGTATAAGTTAATATATACACAAATCACGTCGGGTTTTATAAAGAACAGGTGTTCGTACTAAATTATAACTCAGCATTTTTGTTAATATATAAAGTCCGATACGATTCAAGTATTAACAAACAATTACTTATTGTAAGAGATGTTTATGAAAAGTTTTGTTTTTTTTACGAGACGCACCCAGTTACAAAAGAAAGATTGCGAATCGAATTTGAAGATAAGCAAGTTCATGGTATCCATTGTGTAAGTCGTGACAGATATTTATATTTAAGTTAAGTGTAGATCTCGACGCGAGGCGATTTACTTGTGATGTTATAAACACATATATCAGTATGTTGAACGAAGGAAACGTGAGAGCCAACCAATGTTTGACACAGCGAAAAAGTTTATCGGAGAATTTTCCGATTTATATTATAATGGTGCTAAAATTATGTACAAAGTTTGCGGTAAACTATTGATGTGTAGGCGTAGACGCGACTGTAGAGAGCATGTGAATAGACAGAAACACACAGCTAAAAAATGTGGCGCGTCATCGTAGGAAGAATTTATGTTCTAATTGCTATTTATGTTTCTCAGTTATGATTTGCCACTTCACATGCTGGATAAACAATCATTTCGTGACTTCTGGAATAAATACGATTCCAACTGGAAGCTACTTTCCCGGGGTACGTTACGAGGGACACCTTTTATATTTTTACAATCGACCACTAGATAGTGCTTTTGACATATGTAATCACTACATTCTTAATGTTTGACATTTGTCAATGAGAAATCCGCGATAGCTTAGAAATTGAGTCAGTAGTTTGTTGATAGTGACAGTTTCAAGACAGTGAGTTGGTAAAATAATGGAGATTACTCGTGAAGGTTTTCGTTGGATGATTTTTGACGATTATAAAAATAGGACCAACTAAACAAGAACGCATTATATCGCTTCGATCAACTTTTGGTAATGAAGCACCATAAGAGAAGACAATTTACAATTGATCGACACGCGACGATCGACATGTGAGGCATTTCTTGGCATATCGTAGATTGCAATTCATTCGATTTTATATTAACATTTATTTATAAAAAAATATGTTTCAGATGGATTCCACATAACTTTACCGAAGCACAGATTGTGTCAACGTGTCAATTGGTGTAAAGAGATGCGCAAAAAATTCGACGTAGGAACCGCAAAATCCGTATACAACATCGTCACAGGTGATGAAACATGGATATATGCGTATGAGTCGGAAACCAAGCAACAATCTACTGTATGGGTGTTCCAAGACGAACCGAACCCCACGAAAGTTGTTCGTGCAAGGAGCACTTCCAAGAAAATGATCGCTTGTTTCTTCGGCTGTACAGGACACATCGCAACAATTCTTTTAGATGATCGAAAAGCTGTTAATGCTGAATGGTATTCAGTAATTTGTTTGCCAAAAGTTATAGACGAAATCAGGAAGAACAAACGAAAACGTCGCATTAATCTTCATCACGACAATGCGAGTTCATATACAGCACGTCTAACAGTTGACTATTTGAAGGAGAAAAGTGTTGAAATAATGTCTTATTGTCCATATTCACCTGACTTATCGCTGAATGATTTCTTTTTGTTCCCAACTGTGAAACAAAAAATGCGAGCACGCGCTTTTCAACACCTCAAGAAGCAGTCGAAACCTATGAAAACCATGTTTCTAAGATACAACCTTCAGAGTGGAAAAAATGTTTTGAGAAAGGCGAATATTTTGAAAAACAATAAAATAGTTTGTTCCCAAAACTTTTGTTTTCTTCCCAGATTTTGAAAAAATATAAAAGGTGACCCTCGTAATAGCATATCTACCTACTGTACGCCAAGACATTATAATTAGGTAATATCTCCCTGAATAGATGTACTCGTAAAGGTGCCTTCACAAATATTTTTTTTCCATTTCGAATAAGTCATTTATTAACGGAAATTGCAATCTTATTGTCTCACTTGCTAATTGCTTAATCGTCGCCGAGTTGCGTAGACAACTTGATTACTGTCAGTTCGGTTACAACGATTTTGGATACATTATTGTATAATATAAAATAAATAAAACTTTTATATGTTTTACAAATGTCTTTATTTTTACAAAATATATTAAATATTATATCATTAGTATTTTAAATAGGTTAATTATAGGTGGATGTGGTGTTCTTAAATTTCTTTTTTTTCCTCGACTAGCTCTTTTGTCGTGGGCACATGGACTCGTATCTTATTTTTTCCTCAGGTGTTTACTTATTACTTAAAAAAAAATATTGGGTTCGTGGATCCTCGATAAACGAGAACAAAGAACAGCTAATGTATTTGAATTTATGTGACTCTTTGTAATATGATGTTTAATTTTGAATTTGGTTTATGAATTATATTCTTATTTTTATATTAATGATTTGATATTTACAGCAGATGACAGATGGCTCTTTCTTCTTCTCTGATAATTTTCTTTTATTATTTAATATTTGTATTTATTTTCCTTAGACAGTACCTAACTTCTTTAATGGCTATTTGTCTTTACTTAGCTTCTTCGACTCTTGATTTACACTTTTTTTTTAACTTGGGCAATAATACGAAGTATTATTTCTATTTCTATTTCTACACGAAGTACATGTTTACTAATCATGTCAAAACAATCAGTTCCACATTTTTTTTTCGGTCTCTGACTTTTATAACATTACCATTACAGACAAAAGCCATCCGAATTTTTCAGTACCTCTTCTTCTTAGTTCTTGAATGCCTTTTTGGAATTTGTATTGAAAATTAACCCTATTTTTTCTATTGCTATTCAGGTAATTATTTTAATTAATATTTGTATATTAAACATTTTCATTTATGTGTCAAAATTTGTCTAACTTTCCAAAATTTCAGTTTATTATTGAATTAATACTGTATTTGATGATATAATACTGTTATTAATGATTTATATATATTTTCCAAAATTTCAATTAAATTCCCTTTATGCTTTGTTATTCTACTTGTTTTTGTAAATTGAGCCCCCCTTTTGAGTAATTTAAGCCCATTATTGTATTATTGCAAAGTATGAGAATTTAGTATGCAGAAAATCTTCATGAATTTGTGGAAACTACGCTACATTCACAAGAAATAGGCAGTTTCGAGAAGAAGAATTATTGGGCCTATATCTTTTAATCAAACCATAACTACTGAAAGATATCGAAATGAATTATTAGACCTGTTTATTAATAAACTTCATGGTGATGAACTTATGGAAGGATATTTCTAGCAAGCTAAGGCACCAGCGCACAAATCTTGAGAAACAATAGCTTCTTTACAAGTATTTTTCGATACAAAAATTATTAATTTTCCTCCAAGGTCTCCAGATTTGACAATTTTAGATTATTTTATTTTTCCATATTTAAAGAATACCATTTTCAAGACTAGACATCACACAATTGAAAAGCTTCATAATGCTTTTGTGAATTCTTGTGCTAACATAATCTAAGAAATCCTAATAAATAGCTTTAAAAGCATGAAGCGTAGAGTTCAAGCTTGTCTTCAAAATAATAATCAACATTTCCAACATATGCTTTAGTATTATCTTATTTTAATTTTTTATTAAAATTTGTAATAGACATTTTTTGAAAAACTAAATTGATAAGTATACACGGTTTTGGATCTAAGCAACCAAAAGCTGTTTCTATGGTTATTTGGAGCGCTGAATCCGAATCTGCACTCCGTTTTTGATTTTGGTTCTAGATTTCGAGATATTAAATAAACACAATTTTTACAATTTTTGACAATTAATCTGCATTTTATTCATTAAAAAGTGTTAAATTAGAAATGAAGAGCAGTCGAACTGAGTCGCTTGTACTGTTTGGGATCTGTTTCACGCATTAAAGTCCAACAGTAGTCGCTCATCATGCCCTCGTCCCAAAATTCTTGGTATCGTTTTTCGATTTTCGCCAAATCTTGGTGTAGTCGCTCTCCTTGCTCGTCGCTTGTATCACCCAAGTTTTCAGGAAAAAATTCGAGATGGGAATGCAGAAAATGTATTTTGAGAGACATTCGAGCTCCAATCTTGCAATTATTTTGCAACAAACTGTCGATTATCTGCTTGAAATCCGGGGATTTGCGGTTACCGAGAAAGTTGTGAACAACATCTTGAAATGATACCCATGCTGCTGCTTCATTGGGCGTTAAACATTTTGTAAAGTTTCTGTCGGCCATTAATTTTCGAATATCAGGTCCGACAAATATTCCCTCTTTGATTTTGGCGTACGACAACTTGGAAAATAACTTGGTTAAGTACTCAAAAGCCGGTCCTTCACGGTCGAGCGCTTTGACAAAGTTTTTGATAAGGCCAAGCTTTATGTGGAGAGGTGGCAAGAAAATGTTCTGTGGGTTCACAAGTGGTATAGAAGAGACGTTTTGTTTTCCTGGTTCATAATTAGTACGGCTTGGCCAATCTTTTTTCACATAATGTTGGTCAGTTGCACGGCTATCCCACAGACACAAAAAACAGCAAAATTTGGTAAAACCAGATTGCATCCCCATCAAGAGATCAATAACCTGTAGGAATAGTATATAAATCATTTATTCTTTAAAATTGAATTGAAATTTATTTTCAAACCTTCAAATGGCCACAAATTTTCCATTAATGCTCTTTATATTTTATCTTGGTAAAAATTTTACATATTGTATCGTAGTATTCCTTCGTTTGTACTGCATGAGCAATCGGAATTGATGGTTTTATATTTCCATTGTGTATCAGAGCAGCTTTCAGGCTGTATTTTGAACCATCTATGAACATACGCCATTCATTTACATCGTATGGTGTATTCATCGCATCAAACAAACCGTTGATGTCATAGCAGAAGCATATATTCTCCTCTTTTTTGAGAAACGGTAAAAGTGCCTCATTTCTGGTTCTATATACAGTGACTTTTGTTTGAGTGTCAAGATATTTCCACTCCTGCATCCGTGATGCGAGCAATTCTGATTTTTGTTTCGATAAATTCAAATCACGAACCAAATCATTGAGTTCACTTTGCGAAACTAAATGTTTTTCCTCCATGTTAAAATCGCTTCCACTGTTCGTCGGTGATGAACTACAAGTTTCCATGTAATTTGCACTCGTACCTGGACAAATTGGCAAAGGATCATTGCTCGCACGGGGAACTGGCTTAGACACTGATGATACTTCAGGATATTTATATTTTGATAGTTTTTTTTGCATTTACACCGACGACATTCATCAAGCAAAAGTAACAATCATCTACATGATTTTTCGGCTCTCTCCATAACATTAGCAATGAAAATGAAAAACATACTTTTTACCGCGTGACCACTTGTATAATATTGTGCTACACGCGTTACAAAACAATTTCGGTACCCACGGCTTGTGAGTGCTTGATACAGAGAAACCAAAATAATAAAAATATGCATTTCTGATCACATTAGTAATAACTTTGCCACTTTTTCTGATCATGTAACATCCGCAAACATAACAAAAACACTTTGAATCAACTTTACAATTCTGTCTTTGCATTTTCACACGTTTTGGATTAAAAAAAAAACTTAAAAAATACAAATTAAATATTGTTTCTAGCGACGCCAACAGCTGACTGTCATTATGATAGCGCAGTGCTGCCAACATGCGCGAACTCACAAAGTAGAACCAATTTTGAAAAACGAAACCCGGATTTGAATTCAGCACCTCAAATAACGTCAAGATTTGTTCTCATCTGCTCTGATCCAAAAGTTGACCGGAATTTGTAAACTTGTGATAATTATTACAAACATTTACATGACATAACCAAACTATCAAAATTATACGTTTGTGTCAGAATACGTGCAATGTCACCAACCATTAAAAAAAGCATGGCCGTCTGTAATGAGAAAAGTTTTTAAAGACACAATATAAATCGAAAACATAATTTTCGGGTTGGATTCTATAGATTTTGGCTAAATCAGGCAAGATAAATGTATATCAATTTAAATTAAGGAGATCGGATACTAGACTAAATTTCGTCAATTTAAGAGGTATTGATAAAAAATATGTAGCGTCGCTGAGACTTAAAAATATGTTTGAATGTGAAAAACCATATGAGTTGTATCATTTGCAAGTTTTCATAGAAAATTTATTTTGTGCGAAATCCCTACATTTGTTTGCTGTTGGGTCTTGGGCGTCAAAATATAATATTAATTAATAATATTATCTGTGACAAGGAGAATATATAATGTCATATAATATGATGTATCAATATTTGTGAGTAAATGTGAATATGTACTCATTCTAACATGTGTAAAATCGTTATCATTATTTATTTAAATTACGTATGCTCTACCTATGAATAGTTATTTATAATTATATATAATAAATATAATAATATACTAAATACTTCAACTATTTCTTTCAATAATTCAAAAGCATATTATTTTAATAATATGGAATGAATAATTACCAGTTTCGTTAACATGACTTCGTTCGATCTTCTTTATGAATATTAAATATTATTTAAAAATAATCCAAGACATAACATTAAAGAGAAGGTATGTAGTTGTCACAATATGTACAACTTTTTAACTTAATATGTTAAATGTTTATTTTAATAACTGATATGGACATTAATTGCATCACCAGTCTTCAAATGTTATATAAACAAAAGCAATCATACAACCAGAGATTTAGATTATTTCATTAGGAAACGATTTATTTTTTAATAATAAATTACGCTTTAAAAACTGTTTCGAGATTGGCTATGAAATTTTCAAGTGCATTTTAACTCATTTACAAAATTTCACTATTGCCAAGTAACTGTCACTTTTGTATACAGGCTGTAACTAAAATCAGAGAACAAACTGTGGGAGTTTATTCTCCACACAAAAATATGAAAAAAGTTAATATCAAAATATGTTCATGAGCTATATAAAACAAAGTTACATTCTTTTATTACAAAATATATAATTTTATTGTGTATGAAAAATTGCAAAAAGCATTATCTACAGTAAATGTTCGAAGTGTCCTCCTTCTGAGTCAATGAACGCAAGGACAAGCCGCATCATTGACTGTCGCACCCTTTCATAATTCCTGGGGCGGTTACGAACAGATTCACAAGCAGCAAAAATGCGTTCACGTAGCATTTCTGCGATATTAATTGGAACTGCATACACTAAAGCTTTCGAATGGCCCCATAGATGAAAATCCAATGGTTTAAGGTCGGGAGATCTTGGAAGCCATGCAACTGGTCCTGATCTGCCTATCCATGCATTTGGGTAGGTTCTATCAAGTACAGCACGAACAAATCGAGTGAAATATGCAGGGGCTTCATCGTGGATGTACCACATGTTAATTATTACTTCTAAAGGAACATTTTCTAATAGGTCTGGCAGAATATCTTCCAAAAAATATGTGTATATATCGCCCGTAAGACGTTGTGGTATCACACGGGGATTAATCAAAATATTACTAACAATACCAGCCCATACATTGATTTGGAATCGTTGTTGATGTCTAACTTGAAGTGTAGTCTGTAGTCTGGGTTTTCATCTGCCCACATATGTTGATTATGTCAATTTGTGATGTCATCTCTACCGAAATCTCATCGGTACAAAACTAATAAGTACAAAAATATTGGATCCATTTATTTATCATAACTCCTTAAATGTAGCACGATATCTTTATTTATTGCAAAATGATTTGAAAGATAGTTTAGAAGATTTACCTTTGGCAGTGGTTAATAACTGCTGGTTTCAACAAGACGGTGCTCCAGCACATAATTATAGGCGGGTTCATGAGTATCTTTTTTAGCAGTTTCCCAGAAGGTGGATTGGAACTCCTAGAAGAGAAGTGTCCTGGCCAGCTCGATCTCCGAACTTAACCCCGCTGGACTTCTTCCTTTGGGATTACATTAAAAACCAAGTTTATGGGAATTCTTTTGAAAATGAATCTAATGAATCTAACAATTGTATCTAACAAGGATTCTGTAATGGCAGCGTTAAAAAATATTACACCAACATTGTTATATGATGTTTTGAATTCTACAGCTAGAAGATCATACTTATGTTTGGAAAGCAATGGTAATCTGTTTGAACATCTGTTGTGAGTTCAGAATTGTAAAATACACATGCAATTTACAAAATAATAAATACGTATTTCTCAAAACACTACTTTAGATTGTGTTCCATCATTTTCATTAAAACATTGTATTTGGCCCATTTAACTTACCTAGGCTACTTGTTATCCCTTGTTGTTATCACTAGGGAAGAATTGCTACAAAAATACTAAAAAAAATAATAAATTTATTTTATCAGCTAAAAGTAATTTCTAAAACATAATACGTGGTACACAGTTGAATTCGTAATGAAATCACATGCAGGTGTACTTTTTCCTCCGTCCATATAAAAAAATAAATTTGATGGTTTCTCAAAACGAAAACGTTGGATTAAAAATGTAATAATACTATCTTGTAGAGCTTTAAAATTGCCAATGAAGAGGTCTTATTCATTTTTCGATAACTTGAAAAATAATAAAAAATTAATATATAATAAAAAAATTAAAAAAACGAAAATTAAAAAAAAACATTTTGCTAAATATCTCAAAAAACATAATTGAATTCGTAAATGCCACTAAAGTGCACAACTTTTTTCCAGTTTAAACAACTTTGTATCTCTTACCATATCTTGGAGGCGGTGTTTTATATGCATATATAGTAGATTCAATTAGTCGGCGATTTAAGGTCTGTTTTACTTTAATATGTATCTATTTAAAATAATCTTGCATGTTTCGACACATAATGCCATTTTCAAAGAATTTTAAATTATAAATGCCAGATATTAATGTCATATTTGAGGAGGGTTCATGCAAAAGCACACATGTCCATATGAACAAGTTTCGAGAAAAACAGCAAAAACGTTTACATCAAAGGACGTTTTATTTAACAAAAATTTTTTCGAACACATCGATCTGAAAGTGATCTCTTAACTCATTTTTCAATAAAAACAAAACCAATTTGTATTTTCCTCAGATATTTTTAACAAACAAAAATGGATTTGTCTGCTTTTGCATGATCCCCACAGATAAGTCTGGTTTTGTTTGAACTCATATTGGATATTTCTGGGTTTGTTAAAATTCGATTGCATAAAATAAAAATATTACTCCTTTATTAAAAACTCCAAACAAATTAGAAAATAATGTTAAATGTGCATTTCTTTGTCTTCTTCAATACAATCACATATTTCAGCTTCTTCTTCTTCTTCTTCTGGTTCATCCAACTGCATGACATTTTCTTCCAAAATATTTTTAAACAACTTCAATTCAGGAATGTTCTGCCATTGAACATCATCTTTATTAAATTGCTTTTCCAATAGGGTTACAACATTTTTCTTTTTGTCCGTAGAAAGTGTGTTTCCCAATGGCAGGTCTTCTAATATGCGGTTATTTTCGCTACGTCCTCTTTTTATCAGGGAGCCATATTTTTCGCCGTCATTTTCAAAACGAAAAAATTGACACCCCTTGTATCGGACTGTAGTGGTGTTCCTCGATATTTTTTTTTTATATAAATTTTCTTTAGATCTTTGATACTGCTCAGTTTGTTGTAGGTTTCTGAAAGTTTTTTTATATTATACAGGTTCCAATCTTTGCCTAATTCTCGAACTCTTCCAATTTGACTATAAAAACCATTATATTTTTCAGGATTGAGAATTACACTGTACTTCTTCAGAATTTTTTCGACACGCCCAAAAACACGATCGGCCGGCAGGTATGAGTGTCCTCTTACTGGAAAATGAATTATAACTTCCTTAACATTTTCTGGGGCTTCATGTCTCAGCCAATAGGCCAACATATGGATAATGTGGGAGTTTTTATTTTGGCCCCCACAGCCATCACAAAACAGTCTTATTAGTTCCAAATCAGTTAGGTCCAGAGATCTAAGATGGGCTAGTAAACAGGATTTTTTGATTGTACGTCAACACAACAAAAACTGTAAAAGTTAATTTGCCTTAAATAAAATGCATCCTGAATAGGTGTTTTTGGTAGTGGATGTATTTGCTGGAGGTCAAAACAAAATGTAACACTTTTTTCAGGCCTTTCATTTAGCAGAGTGCAGAAACTGTTTGCTCTAAGTTTATGAATTCTTAATTCTGTAATTAGTTGTGCTTTATTCGGTCCTTTTTGTTTTATTGCATTTTTCAAATTGATGCACGTCCCGCAAACATCTGAAGCTGGAGAAGCGAATCCAATGTTAAACTCTCCGTAAAAAATTCGTTTAAACATTGATTGTGATGTGGTAAAATCAGGGTTTTTCACATTATACATCTCGCTCAATTTTTTAATATTCAGTTCACATGACACATAAACACGGCTGGATTTGCTTCTGTTGTAATGACTCTCAGATGCTGGAAGGTTCTGTAGAAATTCCCGAATTTTTTGCTTTTTTTCAATGTTTTTATTACCGTAACGATCACCTCCTCGGTTTTCTTTTGGTACATTGCCTCTTTGTATAATTTTCTGAATAGTACACAACCGATTTTTTTGTAATATCGAATACAGACAAAAAAAAAGTTTCTGCAGACCGTCAAACTTTCTGTTTTGTAATTACTCCTGTATGTACGTAAAATGTAAACAATATGTACAGACTTTGATTTCCTTTTTTCGGGAGACACCCCATCCTTAGGTCGACGTCTTTCCGGTTCACAGACAGATACCAGATGGCACAACTTCTGATCTTGAACAATTTTAGAAGGATTTTCGTAAAACTTGTCTCTAGCCTGTTTAATATCGTTTACTTTTACCAAACTGCACTTATACGCCTTACTATTGTGATTACAAGGCCGCACATAGTGCCTTAAATTTGTATCGGCATTAGAATATCTAAAATTGTAAATAATGATACAGAGAGATATAACCTCAACACTAATTTTTACCTTTGATGTTTTTCTTTCTCGCGTTTCAGCATTTTCGGCGTCTTCTTTCTGCTGCCCACATTGATTGCAGCAACTGTATATATACTGTTTATCTTCAACCACACCTTCTACAATAACAGCACGAATAACACTCAAGTCTTACTCAAGTGCAATGTTCAACAAGTAGTAGAAGAGACGTCGGTAAAACAGGAAGCGTAAAGAAGCAAAAATGGTATTTGGATATGTCTTATTTTTGAATGAAATCATGAAAGAAATTACTATTTTTAATGGGATTTGTCTCGTTTTGTCCAATTTTAGTTTTACTTGGGATATGTCTGCTTTTGTCTGAACTATTTTTAATGGGATTTGTCTCGTTTTGTCCAATTTTAGTTTTACTTGGGATATGTCTGCTTTTGTCTGAACTCGATATTTTTAGATGCAAAATACTGTGAGATCTGTATGGTTTTGAGAGATTCTGAAAAATGAAAGTCATAGAAACCATTTCAAGTATTACAAAACTGACAAAAAGTTAATTTAGGGGTAAAATGGACATGTCTGCTTTTGCATGAACCCTCCTCATTTATATATGTAAAGTTGCCATGGGTAATTCATCTTCATATCGAACAGAATCCGCACATTAGTAGTAGACTATTAAGTGTTATTGCAGATACATCATAGTCGACGTTAAACAATACAATGAAGAAGTGTAAACTCCATCCATATCATATAGAACTACATCAAGAACTATCTCCTAGTGACTATGAAAATCGAATTCGCTTTTTTAATACAATGAGAAGACAAATCAATAGTAGTCCTAATACGCTACATTGATACTATTTTCTGATCAAGCGATCTTTAAAAGTAGTGACGTTGTTATTCGCCATAACATAGATTATAATTATTATTCTACGGAAAATTCACGTTGGGTACGTTATATGAATAACCAAAATATTTAGGGTCATAATGTTTGGTGTGGTATTTTTGACACCCAAATTGTTGGACTTTTTTTTTAAGAATATCTAACTGGAGGCACCTACTTACACTTACCTGTTCCTTTAGAAGAAGTTGATCTTCTAACTAGGAAAGCAATGTGGTTCTAACATGATGGAGAACTGGTACATTACCACTGCAATGCCCATTTGTAAATGTTACGTTTCCTGACAGATGGGTTGAACGAGGTGATTTTATAGAATGGCTGCCGAGATCATGTGATCCCATTTAGATATTTTTAATGGGGTCATCAAGGGCAAAGTGAGAATATGAAAATAGGATAAAACATATTTGTAGAGAACTACCTGCCGAAACCCTCCAAAAGGTCAAAAAATAATTTTTTCGAAGGATTAATTTATGTACACAAGTGGAAGGACATCCACTTTGAATTTTTTATGTTTATTAATTTATTTCACCGTTGTTTCAATATGCCTGAAGTAAATCATTTCCACAAAATAGTTTTCTGTAATTACGTTTTATTTTTAAATTTTGTCTTGAATTTGGTTTCTTAAACTATAAAATATAAAATAATAGTAGCCATGAAAAAATATAGTAGATGTCGGAAACTACTTACGGAAAAACTTTCAACTTCTGTCAAAATAATATAATAAAAATCGTTGTTGTATTATTGATTTCTATTGTTCTATTGTAAAATATTAGTAAAATAAATATTTTACATATTTTACTTCAGTTATTAAAGAAAAGTATAAAATTTAACCAACAAAGGCAAACAAGCTGCAGATGTGTATGCTTTGCTCCAGTTAAAATAAATGTTATCTAGAGCACCAAGAAATACAGCAACAATAGAACAATAGAAATCAATAATACAACAACGATTCTTATTATATTATTTTGATAGAAGTTGAAAGTTTTTCCATAAGTAGTTTCCGACATCTACTATATTTTTTCATGGCTACTATGATTTTTATTGTAAGAGAAACGGATTTCTAAAAGAAAATTAAATATCTTCCAAAATATTGAAGATAGGACATACCTATAAAAAAAGATAGCTGTTTAAGTTTTTGGAGTTTAACTGGATACAAGTCGCAGTGTGTGTTTGCTATATGTAAAAAAGTGTCTTATTACTTCATTGACCTAGCATAATTTAATTAATTTAATTTAAATTTAATTAACATTGTTTTACATTTTATATAGAAATGTGTAATATGTTGTAATATGTAATATGTATGTATGTAATAAAGAGGTGAAATAGGTTTGATCATTGAGATGGCTAGTTCATAACTTTTAAAATCTAATCTATTTGTTTGCATAAGTTTCATAATTAACATTCAGCATTATAGGCAAGATCTTTTGAACTGCATGAAATACATTTATAAATATTGTTTCGTCATAAAAAGGAAGTTAATATATTTATATATGTTAGATATAAGTAAATTTAGTATAAAGGATTAAACTATAACATTTCCAATTTTATAAATATTCAACGTGCATTTTTAAATTTAAACCACTTTTATTAGTATATTCAAATTATAAAACTTTCTTTAGTTTCTAAGAACTTTTTACATTAACAAATTTTATTATTCATAGTTTAGACCGTTTGTTTATTACATAGGGTTCTAGTGAATGCATTAAAGACACGATATTTAATCTGACCACGCATTGTTAACTAAATATATACAATAAAATTCCATACCATTAATGGAATTCAGCCGGAACTACATACCGAGATTTATAACACCAACTAATACTTAATTAGTAATAATATTTCATTATTTATTAGTAAGGTAAGATCCTGTCGTAAACCTTGGGTATTGTTGCCCGTAGGTACCATTTATACGAATTAATAACACAGTCTTTTTATAACATTCTTATCAAACAGTATCATATTAACAACAAAAGACATACAATCTCATATAACAGTAAATAATTTTAAGTTTTTTAAGTGCTACATTTGCGAGATTGATCTTAAGAAATTAGGTTTAAGTGGTTTTTGTTAAATAAATAAAATATTTAGGAAACACACCAATTTGCAATATAATGCCACTAACCAAAATAATTAACCAGCTGGATATAAATTATACATTTGGTTCTTCAAGAGCCGGATATAAATTATAAATTTGGTCCTTCGGCCGGATTCTCACGCTTATACAAATATTTATTATCATAGTAATTTATTAATATAGTTTACATTGTATTACAGTACGAAAGGTAACAGTAAACGTATATATTATTTGAAGGGTGTTTTATTACAATTGTCGACAGTACATGTGGAACATTCTTTCACTTTGTAGATCTTTTTGAACTCGTCACAGAAATCGACTCCTTGTGGCATAAAAGCACACGAACGATCTATTTCGACGCCATCTAGGCCTAAAAACAAAGTTGACTTTTTATTATTCTATCTATGTTAAATCGTTTTTGCGTATGATTTATAAGCATTCATTCTAACAAACTTTCACATAATACTTAATTAATTTAACTTAGCAACTCCTTGGCTTTATCAGAAACTTTTTCTATAACACAAAACGTGTATTTATTCACCTATTACTTACAAGAGTTTAAAAATAATATTTACGTGAGCTATCTAGATATTCATTTGTTTCTTTACAAGAAATAATTCATCGTTGTATTGAGTGAGCCACAAAAAGAAGTTTTACAGCATGCCATGGATTAAATCAGTTATGTTTTAGATTGATTAAGTTATTTAATCTACATGTCATACTACTAGTAATAGGGTAAATCGTTCAATAAGAGTTGCCAAGTGACATTCATTAAGCTAACCTAATATTTAAGTCTACGGAAAAATTGAATTTCAGGGAAAAGAGGGTTATTTGAAAGTTTTGTTTGCTGAAATGTGTAAATTACAATGATTTATTATAAAAAATATAGTTTTTTTTGGAGTGCTGTGTGTTTTAAAATGAAAAAATACCTAAAAATAAAATTCGAAAACTGACATAAAAAACCAAATAAAATTAAACAAGATTATGTATGTAAAATCTCAAAATATTCAGAAGAATAAAGATAAATAAATAATTAAAGTAACCACAGCAATTTATTAATGCAGTATAAAAAACAAGCAAGTATGACATTGAAGCAATCATTAATTTTTTCTTTTAACACAAATGTGTTGATTCTGAAAAGAAACGGAGAAATTAATCTTTGTCATCTGTGAAGTCATCCATTGCAGTCACAGTGGCACAGTCTGGGGTTTTGATGATCCGTTTATACTATTGTTTAAATTAAAAGAAGAACAAAACACAATCTATTACGTAACAATATTCATTAAGTAAGGTGCTTAGTATGTCACCGCCTTCATTTCTATAGCGTAAAGTTCGTCGCTTAAGAACGTTAATAACATTTTCTAGGATCCAAGGTGAATTATTGATTCCTACGATCTTATTAGTGATCCTTCGTTGGAGGTCATTAAGATTAAAAACAGGTGTTACAAAAATAGAATTTTTTGAGTACGGTTATAATAAGAAATCGCACGATGTTAAATCCCAGAAGCCAGGTGGACAAATTGTGTTTGTATTTATATATAACTAATAAATCGATCTCTAAAAAATTCTCTCAGAAAAACAATGTTTTCATTGGTAGTATGTACACGAACTCCATCTTGTTGGCAATAGCCTTTCTGTACTTCATCATCGCGTAACATATTTACAAATGCTATCAAGATTTCCTGTCTGTAACGCGCAGCGTTTAATATTCTTAAAAGATGTAAGCATTTTTTGGTTGTTTAAAATTTTGTATTTTTTATCGACATACATTCAAAAAATATAGGTCCAATAATCCTTCTTTGACAAACAGCTGCCCAAACTTGTGATGCAGTGGTGCTTCCACAAAAAAATGCGTATTATTTGCGCTCCATATCCTCATGTTTTGAGAATTTACGTAGCCAGAAAGATGAAACCAGGATTCATCAGTAAACATAACCTTTTAAATGTCTCCATTATTAACAACAAAATGGTCAATAAATCTTTCACAAAATTCCTGTTGTTTCGATCTGTTCACAGGCAGTATTTCATGAGTCACTTGCAAACGATAGGGGTGTAAATGTAGATCATACTTAAAGATACGTCTGCAAGTCCTATAAGAATGGTCTAATTCTTGGTGTAAATGTCGCACACAAAGTTGAGGACGTTCTTCTACCAATTGCCTTATCACTTCAACAGTTTTCTCATTTCTAACTGTTGGCCTTTAACGGCCCTTTTTGCGATCCACGGTTCCTGTTTCCCTGAATAATTGCACAAAATGGCGAATGCATGTGGAAAACTGATCATAAGGGATAGCAATATCTGGAAATTCTTTTAAAAAGTCCTCATTCACCATTAATTTTACTACAATTTCTAAAATAAATTTCAGGCATGTGCCGTTTCTGTTGTCTGTTACATTTAAAAGTCGTTATTAAATAGCTAATAAATTGCAGAGATATTTTTCAACTTGTCAATTTGACTTATGATTATTTACAAATGACACTTCATCAATGACACTTCATCAAGTCTCTAAGCTCAGACGTGACTTAGTAGTAGTACAGAGTTAAATGTATCAAAATAGTATATTACATTCCCAGGCGGAAAGTGATTCATTGCCGTCGGCAGATTGGGAAGTTAAGTAGAACTTAATCTCGAGACGGTAATGAATATTTCCGCCGAGGTTTGAATACTATTTTACTCACAATCGGTTAGTAATCTGTAGATTTGTACCCTTCGAAACAGTCGGGAAGCGACTTATTGCTTACCTACTTCACTTTCCCAGCTATAGCCGGAAAAGTGTTTTCCCAGCTAGCAAGTGTCAGTTCATTAGTCACAAATATGACATCAATGTCATTTTGGCATTAAAACATGTTTTTAAGAATAAATTGGAATCAAACTCTGTATTTATTTAGTAAAGAAACAATAATAAACCTATTTACAGTTCTGGTGGGGTGCATTCAAGTTCACTGTCGGACATATTTCTTAGTATACACGTATAAAGATTTTTTATTATTAAAAATGCCGTACTATATTTTGTAACTGGCAAAATAATTACCTAACTGTCAGATTCAACAAACTTATTACATTGCCTAGCAACGATTTTACAAGTATCTTCCTTAAAATAGTTTATCAAATTATCATAAAAATAAATACCGATACTCATTTATTATTATTATTATTATTTAAAATAAAACTTATATAGAATTACTAATAGTAGATTGTGAGTAAAATCGTATACATACCTCGGGAGAACTCATTCCGGCCTCGCGTCTGCAGCTTACCTCGGTGCTTTGCACCTCGGTAAGCTACCTTGACGCTCGGCTGTAATAGAGCACTTCCCCGCTCGGTATGTAATCTATACTATTACTCACGATCGGTTAGTAATTATTATATAAATTTCAAAAATATAATAGTATTAAATTTCATAGCATTTTGATAAATGCTTTTGATATGTAACGTAACAATTAATAGTGATATTTTCTGACAGATTACTAAATTATTATCATACAATTTTAAACATGGTCTTTCTCTAACAGTAAACAGTCAGTGGCGGCTAGCGCATAAGCGCTGCAGTGCTGCAGAGCTCCCAAAAAATTGGGCGGGCGAACCTGTATTAGTTATAATAACTAGTTTTCTTTTACATAATTTTTCCGACATTTCTGATGTTTATAAAAGCGTAACATATTGTTATGAAAATTCTCCCCCTGTATATCAAAAAATTTACATATTTTTCTACATCACCTGTAGAGGACATCAAACCCTACAATTTGACACCTCAATCATCAAAATCCGACAAGTAGAAACCGAGATATTCGCTTCCGAAATTCCAAATAATATTCAATAGGCGACCAGTGGAATAACCAACCTAATCGCGCGATCGCTCACTTGTTCCTTATCTGGTCCACACGAGCGTGCGCTCAGAGCTCTGTCAAACACCCGCGCGCACTCCGCTACCCCCGCGAGTGTCAAAAACCAATGCGTCATTTTAGCAGGCCTGGTCGCTGCATTAAATGCAGCGAAATGCAGTGCATTTATTCCAGCGCGGAAGGCGATATGATTCAGTATACGATAGGTCCAACTCGCAACGGGCCATAGGCAACAATATACGTATGGAACGTAATGCGGTGGGCAACGTGTGTACGATGCCTATATTGAGTGACTTTCTTAAAATTTAAATTTATTTTGCAGAATTATTGATTTTTTTACTTTTATCTTTTAGAAAACGTTATTGTTTTTTTATTACTTAAAATTACTTTATATGAAAAATAGTATACCATAAAAGTGTAAACAAAGACAGTATACATTGAAACGAATATTCGTTCAATTGTATTGTCATGAAATTGAATTTGTCAATCGTTGTTAAATTTGTTAGAATGAATAGATATTTATATTTATCGGAAAATACTAATACTTAAAGCAAACAAATAAGGTGTAGTGTTTTGTTATAGGAATGAGGAATGTATAATATCCATTTCTTCCTGCATATTGATTATGCAGCTGATGCTTTCGTAATATGCTCATATTTGTATTTCTACTATTATCGTGATGTTATTATAATACCGATACCAAAATCTCACGTAATATTTACATCATATTAACAATAAACAAGTAAAGTACAACTTCGTAGGTCGACAAACGCTCCAGTCTTCATTATCACTGTATTATACATGAACTGTAGGCTTAGTTTTTCGTAGCAATTGAAGTACGTGTCTGTTCCTTTGTAAAATTATAATAAGGGCAGGGGTTAATTTTATTCTGGCATTTTTAAAAATGCAGAGATCAGTTTTGCGACAGCATTCAGCTAATTACAGTCTAAAATAAGCAACATTGTAACGTATTTTGGAATTGTGAATATCCGTAGGTAATAAAAAAAAGGAAGTATAGTTTAATTACAACTGTAGCTTCCTCCTGGTTTGAAGGAAGTCGGTATGTATCGACCGAAGTATAAGTTGAAATAATACAAATATGAGCATATTACGAAAGCATCAGCTGCATAATCAATATGCAGGAAGAAATGGATATTATACATTCCTATAACAAAACACTACCACTACACCTTATTTGTTTGCTTTAAGTATTAGTATTTTCCGATAAATATAAATATCTATTCATTCTAACAAATTTAACAACGATTGACAAATTCAATTTCATGACAATACAATTGAATGAATATTCGTTTCAATGTATACTGTCTTTGTTTACACTTTTATGGTATTCATATAAAGTAATTTTAAGTAATAAAAAAACAATAACGTTTTCTAAAAGATAAAAGTAAAAAAATCAATAATTCTGCAAAATAAATTTAAATTTTAAGAAAGTCACTCAATATAGGCATCGTACACACGTTGCCACATCGCTTTACGTTCCATACGTATATTGTTGCCTATGGCCCGTTGCGAGTTGGACCTATCGGTATTTAATATTTTCGCGACTATTTTTACGGTGCGGCGAGTTTAACGTAAAAACAATAATATTAGAGACTCTTATTTTTTTGTGTGACAATTGACAATCGTTCCAGAAATCCATTACTTCAGAGCGGAAGGCGAAGAAAGCACGATAAGATCGATGGGAGACAACCTCTTACTGCCCGTGCAAGGTAAATTTTTTTGTAAAACTTGCAGAACACCTTAAAATTTTTAGCACGAGCCGCCACTGTAAACAGTCATGGAAATTCTAATGTAAGAATTAATATTAATTCCAAAGTGAATAAATTTTGTATTAATACGTTGTCTTGCTATTTACTTAATAAAGATTTGTGAATAGTTTTCTTATAATTTGATTTGCTTATTAAAATGACACTGAACTTTTATAAATACTGAAATGACATTACCTAGCCGGGAAAGTAATATAAGCTAGCCAGTAAAGTGACATAAGCTAGCCTGTAAAGTGCTGTTACCTACCTCAGTATCTAATAGCGCGTTTTCTAACCGGTTTGAAGAAATGTTCAGTTTACTAACCGATCGTGAGTAAAAATATATACGTTGGTGGGATATTTCCGGACATAAGACTGGATTACAAGAAAAATCATGACACAGAATTATGGATAGATTGAGTTATTTGTTACGCCGATTACACAGGCCTGCATTTTTCAACTCTTTGAATGTTGATTTAAAAATTTAAACTGTTTTCTAGTAATTGGGTAGCTCTGATTTCAAATCTGCTTTTATTTTTTTTGTATCACGCAAGGTTATTTTTCAAACCAGTAAAATCAAAAAATATAGGAAAAACACGATTTATTTCATTTATAAGCTAGTTTTATATTATATTAAAAAAATACAAAAATATACACATAGAAATTATTAGAAATAGTTATTTATTCTTTATGCTTTTTAAAAAACGTTTTCGTTTTTCAGAAAAGCTTCGTTTGGTTGTTTTTCTATCACATTCAGCTAAAGGAAGATCTGAAGGTAGTTTCTGGGGCAAGCATTTTTTTTTGTTTCGAACTAGACCCCAGCACTTCAGAAAGATCTTTTGAAAGTCCCAAATCTCTTACTAAATCATTCAGTTCGGCTTGTGAAAATAGCTGAGGTTGGTTTTGACCTGAGCTTGATGGTTAAAAATCACTATCCATCTGTACGGAGCCGGAAGTTGAAGAGGTTTCAATATCTTCTTGTAGTACTTTGGGGCGTATAGGTACATGATCACTGTGAGGAACTGGTCTGATAGCTGATTTAATATTGTTTGGGTACAAAATATGTTTCAAAGTTTTTCTATTATGCCCTTTAATATCACAAAGACAAAAGTAGCAATCTTCATGATGATTTTGCGGTTCTCTCCAAACCATCGGTATTCCAAAAGGAAGGCTTTTTCTATTCCCTTTGGTCCAATGTCTTAAAGCTTCATCACATACCTTACAAACAACGTGCGGTGCCCAATCTTTATCTTGATCTCCTAATTTGATTTTGAAATAAGCATAATATGCATTTTTCACAAATTCACCAATTGGTCTCTTAAACTTTTTCAAGACGAAATATCCACAAATATAACAGAAATTTTTGTTTTTGAAACACCGGCTAGACATATTTTTAAGCAATGTTTATTTATCAAATACCACGCACAACACTAAAGACAAATTAATTTTACTTGTTTACTGATCGACACTCAGAGCTCAGAGATTAAAATATACATTTTGTTTGGAGTGATAAACTTGAAATCCTTCTTCGCAGTACTAATAAAGTGAAAGCATAATAAATAGGATTTAGCACGTAAAAATTCCCGGAAGTCTTGTCCAAAATTAATACATGTAATAAAATATTACATTAGGTAATGAGAGCCTATTTAACAAATTTCTTTAAAACCACAACAGAAAATCATTTTTTGGTTAATACCTAGAATTTGAAGTAGTACATTCATTTTAAAATGTATTAAAACGCCTATTATAAGATTTTTTTATATTTTTTTCTTTTTCTTTTGTGCAAAAAAAATCTGTGGGTGGTAGAGACCAACTGTACTTTGATTAGTTATTGCTATATAAAAACTGAGCTTAACAACCAAAAATCACGTCAACACAAATTTTATGCAGGCCTGTGTTATCGTTGATATGATTTACGTTTCTTTTTAGCACGTAACGTTTCTCGTGTAAGGTCGCAAAAATATGGTGTTTTCCAATGCCATTAAGGTTTTAAAATATTATAAAGTATTCGACAAAGTTCCGTAAGGATGAATAAAAATATTTATTTATTGTAGAAAAGTTTTAAAGTATCAAGTCAAAGTGAATTTATAAAATTAAGAAGACTTTAGAATTAGAGTGCCGACATCTTATTAGGTGATTTTAAAGAATAAATCATCATTTTATATTCTCCAGAAAGAGATCGCAGCGGTAATATAAATTGAAAATGTACAACCTTAAATGTTGTATTATGACGATGTTGATGAAACCCATACGCGAAGTGCTAAGACACAAATATTTTGAATTACTATCTTAGAAATACTAATGTTTCTTTAATTCAGTAAGCTTAAATTTATACAGAGAAAATAAAATTGAATTAGAGATATTCGATATTTTTTAATTTTGATGGTACATATTGTAAAGTACTTGTCTCTCTGGGCTTGTTGTAATAAAGCTGATGGTAATTTAAGACACTATACTCGTATTAATAATAAAATACACTAAATAATATTTAATATCTAATAACTAATAATAACAGTATTTATTTCAATATTTATGCCACGTTTATATAAGGATATCAACACAACGGCCCCTCCATTCTTGAATTCTTATATAGGTCTATACACCTTCGAGAATAATCCGGAGCTTCTAGACTTTTCCGGGCGACAGTCGGCATGTTCGGCACATGATGTCACCGCCAGGCCGTCGCCTGACGTGTTGCGGATAACTCACATCACATTTCCCCCCTCTTAAAGATATAGTTTGTCATGCTTTGGTTCCCTCAAACGATGACGAAATCTACAGGTAGTGCCTTTTCTGCATTGCGACGTGATATCGAAGTCCACGGTCTTATCTTGCCTGGGTGTAAGGGTATGTCCAGGCCGGTAACTGTATACCAGAATTTTGGAATATTATTTCTAACATGCTTCCTACAATTCTCTAGTCCAGACGGCCCAATCTACAACCCAATTTTGGAACTGATAATTTCAAAATGTCTTGTTATAACATTTCTTCACGCGAATGGACCAGGGCTTCCCATAGGACACGATAGGTTGGCTTCAGGTTTTATAGTTCTTTAGTGACCAAAAAAAAAATTTATTTATTATTTGAAGACTCTTCCCAATTGCCGGTCCCTGCTGAGTTAATTCTCCGATTCTGCGATTCTGCGATTCTCTGATTTTTTTAAAAATTCTTTGGCGATTCCTTTAGACATTTGCAGATCTCTGGCTACGTAATGAGCGAGCGCGTAGTCTGTTGGGGCGGTGAACAAATCTTGCTGCTTCTCGATGGTCATCCCAAATTGAGCTTTCGTTGAACCAGAGTACTCCTCCTTGAAGTCTTCAAAAGTTAGTTCCTTGTAGTGTCTTTGTCTTTGTCGTTATTGTCTCCAGAGTATGGGGCTAATCGATTAAAATGCACGACTCTTGGTTTAGTATATTACGTCGGTTAATCCGCTTCAATATCTCGTATGGCCCCTCCCAATTCTTTTGATCTTTTGGAGACAGGCCTTGTCGACGTTGCGGATTATACAGCCAAACGCGATCGCCTTCATGGTAATCACCCTTCTCGGCGTTGATGTCGTAGTTCTCCTTCATCCTGTCACTGGCATCCTGGATATGGTACTTGGTCATGAATGATGTCCAGTCTCCGTCGAAGAGTACTGACATAATCTTCCCCTGCGAGATCTTCACCAGGCTTGCTCCCAAACTTCAAGTCACAGGGCAGTCGGAGCTCCCTGCCAAACAATACGTTTGCTGGCGATAACATCACAATATTTAAAAAAACTTCAATATGTCAAATTTAGCACTACAAAAGTAAAATTAGCATAAAAAAGTATCTTCTAGTTCGATGATCAAGGACAATTAAAATTTGTAAACCAGTGTTATTATTTACTATTCACTAACTTTAATATTGAAATACTTCAGAGCCTTAAATATTCCTTATAACTTACCCACAAATTCAACTTGTTCACATGAAACTGTAATATTTGCCGGATTTTGCGGTTTCCAGTACTCTAAACTAGGTTTATTCATAAATCTTTCTTGACTACAAGTCATACTTATAAGATCGTTGGCGTTCGCATTTGCACAGCCCCCGTTTGGTGGTCCAAGACATTCGTAACATTTGAGATCGGATCCTAAAACACGAAACGTACTATTAGTGGTAATTTCAGTAATAAAATACCAAATTATTCAAGTGGTTCTTTTAGTCATGAAAAGTATACGTATACATTCGTTTTGTAAATATAATAATTGGTAAATCCAGCCTTTGAAACACGTTGTTTCTCCACTGGTTGGTTGCTAAGCCTGAAACCGTCTATTTTGCTCACTCGGAGTGAGGTAAACGATTTCCGTCCACTCACATGTCAGACAAATTTGACTTTTTAATTTTCAATATTTTTAGATAAGAAATTCAAGAGTAGAATTGAATAAAAAGTAAATTAAAGTAGAATTCGTATAATTTATTCAAAACATACAAGTAAAAATATTATACTATGAACTTACTTACTCATATCTATCTTCTGGAAGACAAATAAAGTAGATTTCAATATAGAATACGTGGACTACAAAAAAGACGGTGCATACTTCTCTAGTAATCCGTTAAAATACGCTAAGAGTATTTTCTCCGTTATAACAGTAACACTTTTTATTTTCCTCCAACTACGAAATTTTATTAATTAATTTATATATCTTTCATTAGATTTCTCAGGCAATAAATTAAATACAACAGCATCCGCTTCATCCAAAATATCTCATGGTATAGCTAAATTACATTCTTGTTCCATTTTTTTAAATAAATACTCAAACTAAGAACAAATTTACTATAAATCAAGCAAAAAACAAATGTTGTTGACAATATAGTTATATTTTGTTCGCACCTTAGAAGACAGTATGGGCTCTATTGTCTTCTTTTACGCACATGCCATATGTATATAAACACACCTCTCTCTATCGTAGGCGATGTTGTAAGATTTGTTCCGTATAATTTTTAGTAATTTTTAGCGTCATTGGTTGGTATGTGGCGCATGAGTAAATTACTGTCATTCATAAATTTTATTTTGGTTTATTGTTTATGTTAGGTTGTTGTTGCATTTTCAATATATAGAAACTTGTAACCAATAAAAATAAGCCAACAGATATGATAAATATTCATTTACACAAAAACAACTGTTAATTTTTAGAATTCAAATTGTTGATGTACTATCAAATGCAAAAAAAAAGTGGTACAGTGTGAAGTTAAATGCAAAGTCAATTTTTAAATATTTTAGTATTGTGATGTTGCTAACGTACTTAAGATCGTAGTAACGTACAAAAGTTATTATTGACACTTACACCTACAGTTCATAAAGTATAAGTTTTCAGTTCGTACTGCCCAAGTGTGAACCGCAAATTGTACTTTATCTCTTTCTAACACACATGAACACGCGCTGTAATACTACAGACGTTTGTCATTTTGAGTTAAGACGTACGTCTTTGAAATATTATATTAAATAAAAAGGATAGGTTGTCTAGGAGATAGTCTTATGATATTCGACTTGTCAAATTATTTCAATATTGCTGTTTATTGACTTTGTTTCCGGTATTCTGACTTCTAGGTTAAGCATTCTTCCAATTTGAATATTTAGTTTATCAAAAATTACAAAATCTGTTTTTTTGAGAACAATACTGATAATAAATAGTAATATCAATTAGTGGCAATAAGTACGAAATTGTTTCATTATTACTTTGACATTTCTAATCTATTTATTTTACAGAATATTTCTTAGATGCCAAGTAAACCTCTTGGTTCTCAAGCGAAACAGCTAGTATTAAATCTTACAGCCTATTAACAGGTAAAGGAGAATGGTGGACCATTTATGTCCATCGACCGCGTTCATGAGGTAATTCACATAATCAGTTAGATAAGGCGGTATTATGAAATAAGTTTTATTTTAGAGGGTAGCAGAAGCCCTTAATATTTCTAGTAGAACGGTCTACACTATTAAACATCGTAACATTCAGAATCCAGTCTTATCGTCTCCTAGCAAAAAAAGGTCTTGTAAGAAGCCAAAAACTAAGGACTTAGCAGAAGCAACTAAAATGGAAGTTCGAAATACTGTTTATGACATGTATAAAGAAAGTATGTTTTTAATATATTGTAAATATTTATTACATGTTAAAATTTTTCAGAAAAACATCTTACCTTAAAAAATTTAGGCAATGTTTTGGCTATGAAAGAATTTGTTCATACATGTACAACTACTTTAGCAATATTGCTTAAAGATATTGGTTTTAAATATAAGAAAGAGTGTAACAGGAGAGCGCTCACAGAGAAATTAAATATAGTCTGAATGAGAAATGTATTTTTAAGGGAATATATGAATAACTTAAATTCAACTTTATGTCAGTTTATGTTCCTTGATGAAATTTGAATCTATTCACCTGCAATGACTAAGAATGAATTAATTCAATTAGTAAAATATCATAAAGAAGAGAAGATATTTATTATAAGTGAAATAATGTGAGTGGACATGAAGTTTTAAGATTACCTCTGTACCATTGTGACTTGAACACAATTGAAATGATTTGGACTAAGGTTAAAAACTATTATAATTCAAATATTGGAAGAAATGGTTATTCAGATGAAAGAGTTAAAGAAATGTGGAATGAAGCTTTGCAACAGTGTGATGAAATTACTTGGTATAATTGTGCTAGGCATACGGAAAATTTAATTAAAAAATGGCATGAGAAGAAGCAATTTCTTGATAGGGCAGAGATTGCTCCAATAATAATGTAAATGACTCAAGTTTTGAGTCAGAATCAAAAACTGACTAGTTTTAATTCATTTTTGTAATATATACTCCATTTACATTAAAAATAACATACCTATTGCAAATAATACAAGTAATATTTTTGAGGTTTTATTTGGATGAAACAGGGAAGTTTACTTCTATAAAAGTTCACTAAACATTAATAAGCAGGTAACTATCTTATTTTGACAAAATATTTTTGTATTTATATTTTGTAGAAGTTTAATATGGTTACATTAATACTGCCATAAAAATCATCAATGTGTATCATTTGCATGCACATAATATAAAGCAGCGAAGAAATTACTGCCACTGGTTCAACGAAACATTACATGATAAAGATCTCGTGGCAAAGTTTTATATGAATGAAGTTTGTTTTTTTCTTATTGGTAGTGTACTAACCTGCAAAATTATCAAAAGTAGTTATCAGAAAATCCTCATGTGTTTGTTAAATATTATCTTCATCTAATAAAGAATAATATGGATTAGGATTGTATTATTATACCATTATTTTCTTAAGAAACAATAAAATATTAAATGTAGACTATATAAATGTTTATTTTATGTATAATTTTATAAATGTAATTTGACAACATATATTTACAACTTTCAAAAGGTTTTAATTCTTTTTCAAAGAGTTACGAACATAACTTTTACATTCTTTTCCAATATATTTAAATTTATTTAAAATATAAACAATATATAAGTTAAGTAGAAATCTAAACTATTCATCAAATTAATACATTCCCAATCTTCTTAACCCAGATATAGTGCAAGAAAATGATTTTGGTAGGTATGTCATTCTTAATAATGCAAACATTTTTAACACTAAAGATCTTTTCAATACCTCATTTCACTATTGATATGACTTGAAATATTTCTTTTTAAATAAATTTTTGATCGAATATTTTCGTGAGTTTATAATTATAAACAACATTTAAAATAATTTGTTCAAATATTAAAGTAATAATTTCGGCATAGTTTTCTTGGATAGAATATATTTATACAGAACTAGAAAAGAAACAATACTTTTGAACTACTAATGTTCCCACTTTACTCATTATTATTATTTTGACATGTAGGTTATGTATATGCTTTCTTTGGTTACATTGCAAGTAACATACTAAAATTTTGACAATATTGAAAAATGACGTTTATATTTTATGATGACAAACGGTTGTTTCCGCGATTGAATACTGACTTCATTTGACTCTGCAGTACTGATTTGAATCATATGCTTCGAATTTGACCTTGAACTGAAAACTTATACTTTATGAACTATACCTGTATATCATCGTATAGCAAACGCCAATTAAGTTGGCGCGGGGAGGGGTAAGTTCGCGCAGGATTAGAAGTAGTGGGGAGATTTGTATTTGGTTTTACATCAAATGTCAGATAATTCTAACCTCTGAGCGTATATCACTTTATGATCCCCTAGCAAATACATTATGTTCCGTCAAACGTCAATGACAAATGTATTCTGATAATTACTTGAGTAGTGGGGGTAGACGTTTTTAAAAACGTTTTCTGCGCACCCCCTCCTCGCGCCAAGTTATTTGGCGTTTGCTATACCTATGTTATTTGATACTTTTAGGTTATTTGAATATATAAATATAATGTGTTCATTTGAAAAGTCAATCTAGTAGCATCTGATTTACTGAGAACATTTTGAAGTATGTCGTAAATTAAAATTTACTACTTAACCTACAAAGTCGTATATTTTGACAGTTTCATACATACAAATACATAACAAATAATAGGTATTTATTGAAAACTATAACAAGTGTTGAAAATGTTGTCCTTCAAGATCAATGCACTTTAAAATCCTATGTTCAAAATTTCTGATGATATTCTGCAACATTACTGGATTGTTATAATAACTCAAATGTCATTTGGATTTACGTTTACGGAACAACATACACATACTAATACATTTGCGTCTTATTCTATCAAAATTTCAAAGTAACCTAGATTGACTTTTCAAATGAACACTTGTTATATATTGAAATAACCTATAAGTGTCAATCGACATTCACGCAGCCTAATGTAAACCGAAAAATGTGACTGTACCACTTTTTTTGCATTCGATAGAACAGTTAAGCTCACATAAATCTAGTATAAACCATTTTTGAATTTTTGTTTTATTGTAATTCATTCTTGTAACGTCAAAATGAGATTTGTAAATTTTTAATATCCAAAATGGCAAGAACACTGACTCCGG